>SKCR01048522.1:0-46327 GCA_019454045.1 Zanthoxylum bungeanum
GTAGTCTTGTGAGGGTTTACAACAATAATACCCACAAACATTTTACAAAAGTAAAAAGAAAGTAAAACTAATACACACAAAAGCAAAAAGACAAGAGAAAATAGAATAAAGAAGTTAGTGACTAATCAGGTGAAACTTCTACTCCAATTTAGTAGTTGTTTTGTTTCTTTTTAAATTACCGAATAAGTAAATTCTCCGATTATTTTTACCATTCTCCATATACACAACCAACGAAATATTAAACAACTCATTTTTGCCCACAACAGTCACAAGTGTAGTTGATAAGAGAGTAATATTTTTGTCCTAAAGTTTTATTAGAATTCACACCTTTTTGCAGCAATGGAATAATTTTTATGATTTTTATGATTTTTTTTTATTTTTGAATTTTTTTTTTTATTTATATACAATACCTTCTGTCTATGTAGCGAGTGTTGGGTCGGTGGCTCTCAAACCAGTTGGTTTTAGGGCACCAGGTGTTAAGACACCCTACGGACTTAATTACTCAGACTTCAGATATATATATTTTTGCAGCGTCTTTGATCCATGTAGCGAGCTTTGGGCCAGTGACTCCCAAACTAGTTGGCTTTAGGGCACTAGGTGTTAAAACACCCCTACAGACTTAATAACTCAGATCTCAGACCTTTTTTTTTTACTCCAATGCTTTTTTGAGATGCTTCCTCCAATTAAACTATAGCACTGAATATTACAAACTTTTCAATTATAGCTCATGTCTGTATGTTACCATGCATGTTGATAATACCTGCCAACTGAGCATATGAAGATTCATTTTAGTCAGTATTATAGAGAATTTACAAATTAAATAATTCAAAAGGAAATAAACAAAAATTAACTTGTTCCGAAAATAGGTTTGAAATACGTCTCAGGAGTGGAAACTCTTTACTCAGCTATCTCTTTCCAATTTCACCCTTTCAGTCAAAATAAAAACACAAAAACGCAAAATATTTTTGTAATTTTTGAAAAAGTTTCAATTTTTTTGTATTTTTTGAAAAAATTTGGACTAAAAATAAAAACAACACACAACTAAAAATAAGATACTAATCAACTAATTTCCTCCCCCAAACCTAAATGAGACATTGTCCCCAATGTCTTAAACAGTAGAAGAAGAGTTTAGAAGATAGTATCAGGTTAGCTGAAATTTTACACGAAAAGTTAAGGGTTAAGATCTAGATTAATCCGACGCCTCTTACCACGATCGTCCTCGGACCAATTTATCTTTGAAATGATAGGGTTAATTTGTGTTTCATAGGCTAAGATTTGGTCAATTAGATCCGGAGCAGTTCTGGTAGTGAAGATGAGTTCTTTTAAAGGTTTTGTCATGAACCCATTTCTCCGGGCATCATCAAGAAACACACAAAGAAAATCATAAAATCCATCAACGTTATACAACCTAATTGGTTTCTGGTGCATGTTCAAGTTCGCCTAAGATAGCACTATAAAAATTTCCTCCAATGTGCCCAAGCCACCTGGCAAAGCAATAAATGTATCAGCACGATTAATCATTTCCACTAGTCGCTCGGACATACCTGACACACTAAGTTCCTCTCTGTTTGATGGTTCAATAATATTTGCCTCTGCCAAGGGTTTTGGGATGATTCCCAAAACGTGACTGCCTCCTTCCCGCACGGCCTTTGAAACGATCCTCATTAGTCCAAGATTGCCTCCGCCATATACTAAGTGCATATTCCTTGCAGCTAAGACTCGACCCAATTCCTGTGCTGCCTCTATGTATTGTGGTTTAGTACCAACACTAGTACCGCAAAACACACAGATGTTTTCAACTCGTCTTCTTGAAGTGGCTTCCATTTTTTATGTATTTCTTTCTCAACTCTGGATGACTTCAAAAGTGTAATGACAGACTGAATTTATAGAACCTGAAAAGGGTGAGTAATAATAGCACTAGTATCTTCCAAAGGACGATTGTTAGCTAAACGATAAAAAAAATCGTGAAAGGTCAAAAAGTCTGGATTCTGTCTACGAAAATAAAGATAATTACAACAGAAAAGAAAATCAAAGCAATAATTAAGGCAACAGAATTGTGTACGCAATACGTCATTCGCTTAGTATAAATTCATTAGGATGCGTCTCAATAATCCATTCCTTACTCAGCCATCGCTAATGAATTAACTCTTATCTTTGCTAAACACCATTCCTTTTGTCTTAAAATGCTCCGTTTGTGCTTTTCCCTACAAAAATAACACACAAAATTAAAAACTCTACAACATGTATATACAAAATATAAAAATAGAAATTACAACAAAGTGCATGGGTTGCCTCTCTACTAGCGCTAAATTTTTCGTCTTCAGCTAGACGTGACTGAAATCTATCCGTCAAGTAGGTTTCAGTGTCGTTTTGGATGTCCTATTAAAGACAATAACGTGTGCATTACTTTTGAAGGGTCTCTTCCAACGGTAAAGGGGCAAAAAGAATTTTGTCCTATTCAGTGCTTGTGCCACATTTTTATCCTTTGTTGCTCCAGTGGTTCCTGAAAAGATAGAAATAAAATTAGGAGGTCTCGTATGGTGCTTGACTTTGAATGGAAGTTCCATTCTGTCAAGCTTCTGGGTGATGTCTTTGATCTGTACTCCCCAAAACAATGATGTTTCTCCTAAATGCCTGAGATCTTCAATTTGGTCAAACAGTTGCTCCTCCATTTGCTCTGTTTCTTGCTCCACATTTTCTTCACATATGTATTTTAGGATTTCCGCATTCAATTCTTCATCTGTCATCTGTGAAATGCATGCTCCATAAGTGTCACCATGAGGATGTAAAGAAATGTCAGATTTTAGGTCTTCATCCTCTGATATGACTGGCTCAGGTAGCTCGTCTTCAAACATTAGTGCAAAGCATTCTCCAAGATCTTCATTTTGAGGATGGAAAGTTTCATCCTCCCTTGTTGGTGCAGTTGGTACAAATAGCTCATATTCTTCATCCTCGTCAGAGTCAGAATAATAAAAATCAAACCGAGATTCTGTTGGTTTGGGCTCCAGAACTGATACCTCAGATTCCTGATTCTGCTCAGCTCCTCATCTGCTAAAGTGTCATCGTGAAATGCTTGGTACTCAAAGGCTTCATCAGTGTCAGCTGGAAATGCTCCTTGAGGTATGTAGCTCTGATTTTCTGTTAATTGTCTCGTTTGTTCTGTCAGTCTCTGAATCAAAGCTGATTGTCTCTGAATACTTTCGAATTGATTCTGGACTGATTCAAGCATTGTATCCAACTTTTCGTCTTGTTTCTTGAACCAATATTTGAGCATGTCAACCATTTGATCTTCCTCTGATGGTTCTGGTTCTTGATGAAAATCGTAGATGAATGGTGGATAAGATGGAAAGTATGATGGTTCTTCGTACCTTGAATGATTTCAATCATTCTGCCACTCTGAAAGGTATATACATTGATTGCTCGGGTGGTTACCATCACATATCACACATCTCCTCATTTCGTTCTGATGAGCAAATGTAGTATTACTTGATTCTGACATCCAGTGATAGTTGTTGGGCTGGACAACAGGCCTCTGAAAACCGGACTGTTGCTCCCAGATTTGGGGTGTATCTTCTAGTAAAGCTCGTGATCTCTCAATCTCCCAATAATGTTCCATTTTTCAACCACCTGAAAACAAAAGAAAGAAATAAAAATTATAGATAAAAATAAAGAAAATTAGATACAAGTAAATTAGATAGCTTCAAAATTAATAGCTCAAGAAAAATAAGTCCCTAGCAACGGCGCCAAAAACTTGACCGGCGTAAACACACACGTATAACGCAAGTGCACGTATCGTTCAAGTGGTATAAAAATATCGATCCCACGATGACTTAATTCCTAATGTTGTTATTAATTATTGATACTATTTATTTACATGTATCTAATTATAGGGAGAAGAGAATGATTGCTTTTGTTGGTTGAATGTGGATTTGATAAATAAAATACTAAAAGACACAAAAGAAAATACTAAGGAAAATAAAAGAAAAGACTCAAAGATCTAGGGTCGTGACTCCACACAATATTATTCTAAAGATGAATTGATTCTCTTACATATGTGTAATAAATCAGTTTGTTAACTTGTAACACGAAAATATGCAAAAGCCTCTGTCGATGGTCATACGCGAATACCCAGTATAACCCAATTGAACCATATGTCTATGTCAACCAAATTACCTGGATTCATTAAGATCAAGTTCCAATTGTGGCTACCCCCGTCCGACAGTGTTGGACAATTATGACCCATAATATCACTATTTGTACAGAACATGGTGTTGTTGTACAAATTAACTATGTGACAAAGGAAATTGTTTTTTTATCATTTGTAATTAGATTACCGGGATATATAAATGATAAAAGTCCATATGATTAGTTCCGGATTGATAAGATATGAGACAATATCAATCCATGAAGGTTTAATCATTAAAACATCCCTAGTCGGAGTATTATCGAGATTGGACATCGATAATGCGGAATAGACTAGTATTGCACTTGTGCGTGTTATGGGAGCATAACATCATAGTTCTCAAATATTTGGGTATTGGATACTCATGCAAGTGTAATAGGAGGTTGTGTTTACCGATGGTACGGAAACAACTTCGCTCTGGATAGACCCCTCGGAATTCCATTGGTAGTATGACTATGTGTCTATGGAAGTCCAAATCAGGGTAGGTGTATTTGGTCTTAACCTGAGACTTGCACCGCTAATACTTGCGACAATCAATATACTTTGGTTTTGGTCGTCCATGGCTTTAACCGGTTCTGAGTACGCCTCTTCTGGGTATATTGAGAATCGTAGTGTATTGGGTGTGATGTCAAGAAGGAAATATCACTCCAGTCATATGGAGATGATGATCACGCAGGATACGGAACTTGTACTCTTTAGTACTGCAGTCATCGAGATAATATGACTAGGTCATGATTATCCGATTATAGATACTAGTTACCAGAGATCCGATATGTGCTTCGTACGGGACAGACACAATTCCAGCCCCAGGCCTAGCACGTGACATCCGATACTGGATCGCAATACGCAATACTACGTATACTACACCTGATATAGATTACATATTCCTTTAGGAATATTTCTGAAGATTGGGTAGACACGGTGCTTTGCTAGAAGCCAGCCATGTCTTGTAAATCGGTAAAAACGTAGGACTAGGTACGTATGTGTTCGGATAGTCCGACGACCGGATTTACTGCCAACATATCCGGGGATCTCATGGGTCGCTTCCCGAAGATTCACCGATGACGTATGACTCGCACATAATTAATCTGAGATTAATTATTAAAGAGAGAAAATTAATCTATGATTAATTACAGAGATATTTTATCTGGGATAAAATATTATTTAAAGAGAGAGAACGATTAATTTGGAATTAATCGATAAAATAATATATTCGATATATTATACGAAATTAGATTTCGACGCGGAATTAAAATTGGATTTTAATTTGGGCAAACGAGTTAATTTGGAATTAATTCGTTAGCGACGTGAATAGTAATTTTGCTAGGCATAATTATTTAATTAAATTTGATTTAATTACGTCGCAACGGAAAATTCGTTAATTCGGAATTAGCGAACCCGAGCCCGGGAGTGTTTGCGGGCCCACTCGCATTTCGATTCAAGTGGGGCCCACAAGTCACATCACACGTCATATCATTAGTCAATCAAGTGATGGAAGTCACATAATTTTGAGTGATGTGATGCTTGTCATCATTGATTGATGTAAGTGGTTAAAAGACTTTAAAAGCTTTGTACCTTTTTGGAAAAGTGTGAGTTTGGTATTTGATTTTTGAAATCAAAAACTGATATACACAACACAACTTCTTCTTCTCTCTCACTCATCCCCCTCTCACGGCATTGAAGCATTTTTCCTCTCAATTTCTTGGCTTGGCCGAGAGATAGAAGAAGCTTAAGGGAATTTTGTGGCAAAATTTCCAAGTGCTAGCACACTAAAGAGGTCATTCAAATGTGATAGGGAAACCCATTCATGAGCATGGAATCCATTCACAAAGCTTGGAGCTTGGAGCACACACATGGAGGGTTGACCGAAACAACAAGGAGCACAAATAGGGCTTGGCCGAGAGCTTCAATGGAGGAGCAAAAGTTTTGTGTTCAACGCATCGCAAATCCGATCAAAGTGAGTATTTCCGCAACTTAACTTTGTTGTATTCACACCTTTTTATATGCGTAATTGATCTTGGGATGACTTAGAAAACCCAACAATGGTATCAAGAGCCTTGATTAAGCATGAAATTGATTTAGGGTAAAATTTGGGTAAAATTGATTTGAGCATGATTTGATGAAATTGATTGTTTGAATATGCTTGAATGATGATAACTTAGAGTTATGCATGATCAGTTTGATGAAAATTAAATTGGATTAATTTTTCCCCAATATTTTGGCTTGGCCGAAAGTTTAGGTGCCCTAATGTCATGGTGAATTTTGTTCTTTTGATCATTAGATGAGTTGAAAGACTTGGGAAATGTTGATTTGAGATTCAATTGGATTGAAATCGGAATTGGACATTAAAACCCCAAATTGTCGTGAGCTATAAGCATGTAAATGAATTGATTTTTTGATTCAATAATGTTGGACATGTGTTGATGATGATTAGCATGATTAATTAGTGTAATTGGTATTTTGGAAATGTTAATTTGACTAATTAATTATGGCTATACACTTTAGTTAATTAAATTGTGAAATTTGGAAATTTGGAATTTAATTAGTTAGGCTAAATTTGGAATTGGGCTAATAAAGTTGTATTTGGGCTTAATGGGCTTGGTTGGGCCAAGTTTGGTTTAGGTTAATTGGTTGGATCCAATTGGGCCCAAAACCATATCCATAAAGTCCAAATATAATATAATGGACCTTTAATATTTTAATTGGGCCTAATTGGCATAAATTGATTTTTGGCAAATGGTGATTCCTTATTGGGCTTTGGTTGCCAAAGTTCATGCCTTATAAATTAATTGAAAGCCCATTGGACTTTAATTAAATTGACATTGGATGTTAATTGGGCTTTGAGACCCGTAATGATTAGATTTAGAATCTAAGTCGCAAAAGGCTCATTAAAAAGTGTAATTATTTAATTTGGAATCAAATAAAGAATTAGTATTGAATACAAATTAAATTGGATTTAATATTGTAGTTTAATATAATTCAAGAATTCGTACTTTGAGTACTTATTCTTAAAACGAGTTTGACTCGCGCAAATCAAATCGTTGTTTGAACATTGGATGGTCATTAATTTCAGATTAATTAATTGGATTAGATTGATTGATAACATGCTTTGTGTGAATACATGGATGTGATGTATGAATAATGTATATCGGATGGATATTAGATGGGTGAGGGCAATTTTTGAAATTGTTGTAATAAATTTAGAATTTATTAAATTGGACCTGCGTGTCCAGCCTATTACCTCTTGATTCTTTGTATTTCTCTTCTCACCTATTCCCCTCAATGTAAATGAGGTTTCTTTAGAAGTGTTATGTAATTGGGTAGAAGTAAGATTTGTGCTAGCGGGAGAGAGGAAATGAAGAGATTTGTTCTAGGAATAAGTTGTTTTAAATATCCATCAGCATATCATTATTAATTTATTTATCGCGCCTTATTATGCTTTTAGAATGCATGTTTAAGGGTGTATGATGAGACATATCAAAGATAATTAATTGGTTGCCAATTACGCGAAAAACCCTCAACATATATTAAGAGTTTTTCCTTCCATTGAATGATTCATTCTCAAGATCCAAGATTGGCACTGGTTTGTTGGCCAAAGTCAAGACCTTTGTCCATCGCAGATGTGTTTGAATCATGAAGGCTTTGTTCCATATCGCATGTCTTGTCCAAGTTGTGATTTGTTGGCCAAAGTCAAGATCACTTCTTGTCCATCGACATCGATTACGAAGCTTTCCAAGGTCATTGGGTTCCGCTTAACTGGAATCATTAAGTTTGTTGTGCCAAAGCCAAGGCTTAGTTGATTTAGAGGAAAAAAGGTTAGGAAAATATATTGGATATTGGCATATATTGGATATATGTTTCGGACTTGGATGTCCACCTACTGGATCTAGGAATTGGATGATATCCAATTGATCTTAGAGATCTACCTAGTTAAATATCATACAACTTGTTGGCCAAAGTCAAGGTTGTGTGTTATTTAATGGGATCCTAGCCCACTAGGAAACAAGGTTTCCTGAGTACTCAACAGAGGGTTAGAGGCTCGCCGAAAAATAGTGGGAGGCAAGTATTAAATTTGCAAATTCGTTTAGATACTTGCCAATACGCGTTCATTTCAATTTTTCGTCATTAATTAATAAATACATATTAGTTGGACTAATATTTAATCGTTGTTTTAATTAAACAATTGGACTGTATTCAAACTACTTCAATTTATAGTTGATTATATAATTGGATTATAGTAATCAATATATTTGAATTTTAACCAAACAAATTATAGTTGATTATATAGTTAGACTATAGTAATCATTATAATCAATAGTACATGAAATCGTTGATTGGATAGTTAGACTATAGCAATCAAGATAAATGAAAGATTAGCGTTTAAAACATAAACCTGGGTAAATGTCTTTAAACAACTTTAATTTTCAGATTGGGAATAGAACCTCAGGATAGTCCTGGGAACTGAGAAGTTATTCTATTTGATAGAACAACCTCTTGGGCCTAAGCCCGAAGTTGAGCAAATAGTAGAACATGATCTTTGGAAGATTCATGTGATGATAACTTTAGTGCTCAATCCGTTATGCTTACCGCAATGACTCTTTAATTCCGTCGTCAGAATTAATGATTAGATCCTTGTTCCATGATGATGAAATTAAAGATCTTTATAGATCTATTCTTAGATCTTAGAAGTACAAATTGCATACGAAGCTCTTTCGCTCGTGTATGTCATAGGGTATATCTGTCGAGCACTAGGTGTCACAGATGATTGCTGACATCGATCAGCTAGGTTAGCTAGGCATTACCTACATGGCTGAGACTGCCAAAGATTTGATCTTATAGTCTCTACCCAAAAGCTGGGACATGTTCATTGTGAACCAAGAGCAAACTCTTAGAGAGTTGATGGCTATGCTCAAGGAGGCAAAGCCAGAGCTTCTAAAAGGGTCAAAGGCAAAATCATCACAGTCTTCTAGGAAGACAAAGGACATATCCCAAGATGTCTGCCTAAACTGTAGCAAACGGGGTCACTGAGAAGTGACTGCCGTATGGACAAGGCAGATATGAAGGAAGTGAAGAGGGGTAAGGCTCCGGCTTCAAGTATGTTTGTTATAAACATGTTCGCTATTAGTTTCAAAATTGGATTTTGATACTAGATGTGGTACATAAGAAATGTACTGATGTGCGTAATCTGCTGATTAGCAGGATACCGACTTCAGTTGAGATCAACCTGCGAGTCGAAAACGGGACGAGAGTCGCTGTATCAACCGTAGAAACCTAATTTTAGGAACTACCATTCGGGTATGTACTTAAATTAGGAAACTGTTAAAATTTACCTAGTTTGACTAGAAACATTATCTCTATATCAGAGTATAACTCGTTGCGGGTATACCTTTATATTCTAGAACACTAAAGTGTTTCATTTTATAATGATGATATTGAGATAAACACATTAGATGTGAATAACAATATTTATATTTTGAATATAAATGAATCTCAAACGTATGACATGACAAACAAATAGCTCAATCTGATTTGATCAGATGAGACTTATTTATGGCATTGTTGTCTGGGACACATTAAACAAGACTCGTATATCCACACTTTCGAAGAGTGGATACTAGGACGGATTTGATTCTATTCAAATGATGTCTACGAATCTAGTTTATTAGGCAAAGTGCCTAAAACACCTCTTACTTGGTAAAAGTACAAATGCCACCGATTTGTTAGCCCTCGTTCATAGTGACATAAGTGGGCCCATGTCTAGCTAGGCTAGAGGTGGATATGAACACTTCGTAACCTTTATGGATGTGGCATCGCGTTATGGTTATATGTTTCTTTTGAAACACAAGTCAGAAACTTCTAGAGTTTCGACACGAAGTAGACAGTCAGATCGGCTAAAGTATTAAAACTATCACGGTTAGACTGTGATGGAAAATACTTAAGCAATAAGTTTCTCGTATACTTGAAAGAGTATAATATTCTTTCAATATGGACTCCTCCCAGAACACCTCAATTTGACGGTGTGTCCGAACAGAGAAACCGAATTTTGTTGGACATGATAAGGTTAATCATGAGTCGCTCTGAGCTACTATTTTCCTTCAAGGGATACGCATTAAACAGTGCAACACTTATTTTGAATAAGGTTCCATGAAAATCTGTTTGACAGACTTCATATTAGATATGAACAGGAAAGAAACTGGGTTTTCTCATTCCTGAAGATTTGGGTATTCTAGGCATATGTTTGGATGATACCAAACTAAAACCCAAATCGGATAAGTGCATAATAATTGTAGGTTATCCTAGGGAAACCAAAGTATAGTACTTATACATCTTACAAGAGAACAATGTAATTGTTGTTCTCCATGCGGTTTTCCTAAAAGGAATACCCATATGCAGTGGTAAGTGGGAGGAAAGTAAAACTCTATGAAAATCAGAGTAATACTGTTCAAGGCACCGATCCTTAATGGAACAAAAACAGTTCATCAGGGATGAAACTGTACCACAATCTTTGAATACACAAGAACCGCGTAAGTCGGAGAGAGTCAGAAAACAACCTGAGAGGTATGGGTTTCTGATCTCACCTCATGAAGATGTCAATTTTATTGAGGAATACGAACTGACTACGTATGAGGAAGTGATACAAGGTATCGACTCCCTATTATGGCAAAGTGTCATGATGTCCGAAATGAATTCTATGTATACCAACTAAGTTTGGACACTAGTTGTTGTACCGGAAGGCATTGTGCCTATTGGTATTATATGAGTCTTCAAGGAAGAC
This sequence comes from Zanthoxylum bungeanum, assembly GCA_019454045.1. Lineage (NCBI taxonomy): Eukaryota > Viridiplantae > Streptophyta > Magnoliopsida > Sapindales > Rutaceae > Zanthoxylum > Zanthoxylum bungeanum. The sequence continues at coordinate 10,959 of SKCR01048522.1, forward strand.
ATACATGGATGGAAACATACCAACGTACAAAGCTAGGCTTGTAGCGAAAATGTATCGTTATCAACATTGTGTCGATTACGACGAAACCTTTTAATCGTTGCCACGGTTAAATCCATTTGGATAATGCTTGCTAATGCTACATGTTTCATTTATGAAATATGATAGCTGGACGTACCGCTTTTCTTAAACAGAAACCTTTTAGAGGATGTTTATAACATCCTGACGGTTTTGTCGCACCAAAACGAGCAAACAAGGTTTGCAAGTTAAATCGATCTATTTATGGATTGAAGCAAGCATTGCGTTCTTGGAATTATCGTTTTGATGTAATCATAATGGTATATGATTTAATTCAAAACGAAAATGATTCTTGTGAATATAAGAGGGTTAGTGGGAGGGCACTGACAGTGATTGTCCTAAATATTGATGATATATCATTTCTTGGAAATGACATTCCCATAATACAATCGGTGAAAGCTTGGCTTTCATGAATATTCTTCGTAGAATTCTTGGGAGAAACAACCTTTATTCTAGGAATAAGGATCTACTGGGATAGATCTAAAAGTTGTTGGCACTCTCCGAGAACTCGTACATTGAAAAAATGTATGCGACCTGGTGTCTCATATGCTTTGAGCATATGGAGTCACAATCAGGCCAATCCAAGTGATAGTCACTGGATTGATGTTAAGAACATCCTTAAGTATCTTAGATGATCTAAGGATGCTTTCTTAAGATATGGAGAATGAGAACTTGAAGTGACTGGGTTCACCGTTGCAAGTTTCCTAACCGAAAAATACGACTATAAGTCGTAATAACGGTACTATATAGTTTGAATAACTGAACAGTGAGCTGGAAATCTTCCAAGCAAGATATTGTTGCCGATTCAAAAAAAGCGGATTATATTGCTGCAGCTGAGGCATCAGAAGAAGCATTTTGGATCTATAAAATTCCTAATTAGATTAGGAAGTAGTTCTGTTATTAGCTGAGCTAGGCTACAGCACAGGCTAAAGAATAACGGTATCATCAACGATCAAAGTATATACTTCAACTATTCATCTGATTCGTTCGGATCATACATCGTGGCGATGTGATGATCGAATAAATTGCATCAGATGATAACTTTGCAAATCCGCTGACGAAAGCAGTTTCTCAGCAGAAGTTTGAGCGATCCGTATATAGTTCAAGTGTAGGGCACTTCAGTGATTGGCTATAGGCCAAGTGGGAGATTGTTGGACAATTATGACCCATAGCATCACTATTTGTACAGAACATGGTGTTGTTGTGACAAAGGAAATTGCTCTTTTATCATTTGTAATTAGATTACCGGGATATATAAATGATAAAAGTCCATATGATTAGTTCCAGATTGATAAGATATGAGACAGTATCAATCCATGAAGGTTTAATCATTAAAAAATCCATAGTCGGAGTATTATCGAGATTGGACATCGATAATGCGGAATAGACTAGTATTGCACTTGCGCGTGTTATGGGAGCATAACATCATAGTTCTCATATATTTGGGTATTGGATACTCATGCAAGTGTAATAGGAGGTTGTGTTTACCGATGGTACGGAAACAACTTCGCTCTGGATAGACCCCTCGGAATTCCATTGGTAGTATGACTATGTGTCTATGGAAGTCCGAATCAGGGTAGGTGTATTTGGTCTTAACCTGAGACTTGCACCGCTAATACTTGCGACAATCAATATACTTTGGTTTTGGTCGTCCAAGGCTTTAACCGGTTCTGAGTACGCCTCTTCTGGGTATATTGAGAATCGTAGTGTATTGGGTGTGATGTCAAGAAGGAAGTATCACTCCAGTCATATGGAGATGATGATCACGCAGGATACGGAATTGGTACTCTTTAGTACTGCAGTAATCGGGATAATATGACTAGGTCATGATTATCCGATTATAGAGACTAGTTACCAGAGATCCGATATGTGCTTCGTACGGGGCAGACACAATTCCAGCCATAGGCCTAGCACGTGACATCCAATACTGGATCGCAATACGCAATACTACGTATACTACGCCTGATATAGATTACATATTCCTTTAAGAATATTTCTGGAGAATTGGGTAGGCACGGTGCTTTGCTAGAAGCCAACCATGTCTTGTAAATCGGTAAAAACGTAGTACTAGTTACGTACGTATTCGGATAGTCCGACGACCGGATTTACTACCAATATATCCATGGATCTCATGGGTCGCTTCCCGAAGATTCACCGATGACGTATGACTCGCACATAATTAATCTGGGATTAATTATTAGATAGAGAAAATTAATCTATGATTAATTACAGAGATATTTTATCTGGGATAAAATATTATTTAAAGAGAGAGAACGATTAATTTGGAATTAATCGATAAAATAATATATTCGATATATTATACGAAATTAGATTTCGACGCGGAATTAAATTTGGATTTTAATTTTGGCAAACGAGTTAATTTGGAATTAATTCGTTAGCGACGTGAATAGTAATTTTGCTAGGCATAATTATTTAATTAAATTTGATTTAATTACGTCGCAATGGAAAATTCGTTAATTCAGAATTAGCGAACCCGAGCCCGGGAGTGTTTGCGGGCTCACTCGCATTTCGAATCAAGTGGGGCCCATAAGTCACATCACGCGTCATATCATTAGTCAATCAAGTGATGGAAGTCACATCACTTTGAGTGATGTGATGCTTGTCATCATTGATTGATGTAAGTGGTTGAAAGACTTTAAAAGCTTTGTTTTTTGGAAAAGTGTGAGTTTGGTATTTGATTTTTGAAATCAAAAACCAATATACACAACACAACTTCTTTTTCTCTCTCACTCCTCTCCCTCTCACGACATTGAAGCATTTTTCCTCTCAATTTCTTGGCTTGGCCGAGAGATAGAAGAAGCTTAAGGGAATTTTATGGCAAAATTTCCAAGTGCTAGCACACTAAAGAGGTCATTCAAAGGTGATATGGAAACTCATTCATGAGCATGGAATCCATTCACAAAGCTTGGATCTTGGAGCACACACATGTAGGGTTGACCGAAACAACAAGGAGCACAAATAGGGCTAGGCCGAGAGCTTCAATGGAGGAGCAAAAGTTTTGTGTTCAACGCATCGCAAATCCGATCAAAGTGAGTATTTCCGCAACTTAACTTTGTTGTATTCGCACATTTTCATATGCTTAATTGATCTTGGGATGACTTAGAAAACCCAACAGACAGGTATATGTCTATCCTGTAAGGAAATCTATTAAAGGGTTATCTATCATCAAGGAAGATCGTGGGCTATTGAATCTAAGGCTTAAACCTAAAATCCCTATGTCTAGTTCATTTTAAGTTTACCACATCAATCTTATTGGTGATCAGACAACAAGACGCATTAAACTTAAGTCTCAATAAACAAACTAAAGAATTACCCAATATATAATTAAATCAATTATTAAGCGTGTTAATATTGTGTTTCATCACTTCCCTAGAATAAAAATAAAATGATGGGGTTAGAGGATCCACATTTAATATTTCTTATCTAGGAATCTCACTTATTATAATATATAAATTATTTTATGTTATGCTTTCTCAGGAATTAATAATGTTAAACATTTAAAACCAGCCATATAGGCTGTAATTATCTGTCACATAAAGACCAGCCATATAAGCGGTAAAGTAATTTATATTTAGACCGACCATATAGGCGGTAATAAAGTCTGACATTAATTAATCCTGTTAAATTATAATTAAGTGAGATTTACCTAGATAATTATATTAAATGTGTCACATTTAACCCCATCGAAAATTTAACTACAAAACATAAAGAAAATAAAAAAAATAAAATACTGAAATAAAAATTAAAAATTAAAATACATAAATTAATTATTACAAAAATTGATGCAATCCTTAAAAATAGGGAAAAAATCCCAAGGAAAGCACACTAAATGAGGTGCAAATGAGCTCAATTTATAGGCAAAAAATTCGGGTCAGTGTCGCGACGCCATAATCCTTCTTGCGTCGCGACGCTGGCTTGTGTTGACTCGGTCAAAGCGCGTTGATCTGTTGTCTTGCTGACGTGGCACGTGTAATCTCTCGGCACAATAGAATTTCGACACGTGGCATGCGTTTTGATTCGGTCCACTCAGATGCTGACACGTGACGGGCCTTGATTGGCTGTTGATGACGTGGCGACATGTGGCACAATGACTCGGTTGGATGCTGACATGGACGACCCGTGGCGGACACGTGGATGACACATAGGTGACACGTGGTACGTAGCAGATGTGGTGGAATGAGAAGCTGACACGTGGCACGCGTATTGTCGGCAGCATGTGATGATGACACGTGTCCCGTCGCATTTTAGCAAGATCTATTCTGATGATGACACGTGGCAGGCGCATGTTAGCAAATCAAACTTTTCAGATTCTGACACGTGTCCCCCGGTGCACGTTAGTAGCTCATGGCGCATGATAGGCATCGCAACGCTTAAGGCTTGCGCGTCGCGACACGCCAAATTACCAAAATGCCTTTTTTGTCATTTTTTCTCTGTTTTGGCCCCAAATTGCTTCCAATGCTTCCCAAACTTTATTTATCTGCAAAATAATAATAAAACACATCAAAACGTTCATAAAACCCGAGAAACTATACAGAATATTAGGTCAAATGAGTGAGAAATAGTGATATAATTACCACTCATCATCTAATTAGGTATGACATAATTACCTAACTTTTGTCTATTTCAAATGTCTTTGCTTGGCATTTCACTTAATTGTGTTTGCCATTACAATAGAATGGCATTGGTTGATTATTGATAAAGTTTTGTTGACTTTGGAAATGAATATAATCTCTACCATGTACACTCAAGGGTTGAGTAAGGTCATCTACCATTCACACAAGTGTTGTGAGATAGTTAGAGAGAAAGAAATTCCAGGGTTTAATTTTTCTTTAAGTGTTGAGAGAAAAGAAAACTTTCTTAAGTGTTGAGAATAAAGAGAAAATAGTGAGTTAGATATTCATCTTCCTCATTCAATCTTTATAAAAGCCAAAAGATTTTGTGACAACATACTTCTCTAAATTTTTTAGAGATTGATCTTTGTGATTGAAGCCCACACTTCGATTTGTTGATTTCGAGTCATAGTTCGGAAGATAAAGTGGTCGATCCCAGCATCAGATCTCAAAGGAAACACATCCACATCGAGGAACAAATATATTCACCAAGAGTTGGTGGAATTCGGTTTCAACAAAGGAAGAAAGCAAGAAATTTTTCAAGGTCGATCCCGGAGCCCATAGCCGTTTCCGCTGCGCATAAGGAAAGTTGTTTCCTACAATTGGTATTAGAGCTAAGGTTGGAAAGTGTTCTTAACCCTTCTTATTTTAAAGTTTCAATTTTAATGGTTTATATGAGATATAAATTATTAGTATACATGTTGTGATGTGGCTTTCTGTTAAAGGTTTTGGGATGATCCCCAAAACTTGACTTCCACCTTCTTGTACAGCTTTTGAAATACACCCCATCAATCCAAGATTGCCACCGCCATGTAATAAGTGCATATTTCTGTTTGCCATAACTCTACCCAATTCTCTTACTCCCTCAATAAATTCTAGTTTAGTTCCGGAGCTAGTTCCAAAAAATACACAGATATTAGTGAATCGTCGTTTTGAAGTTGTCTCTATTTGTGCTACCTATCTTAACTAGATGTGTTGAGGAAAGAGAGATGACGAGCTGAATTTATAGATCCTGAAAAGGGTGAGTGAGAAATGCACTAATATCTGCAAAATGACAACTATCATAAAAATAGATCGTGAACAAAAAAGTTAGATACTATCGACAAAAAGTAAAGGAAAACAGTAATTTAAAGTAAAGAAAATCAATGCAATAATATGTACTGGTTGTTGTGATTGTGGCTCACATCTTCCTCTGGTTTTACGTCCAGTAAAGGCTTGAATGCCCTCTATGGGTCGGGGATAGGCTTCTCATCCAATTTTCTTATAAATTGGCAAATAATGTCTTTTAAAGTCAGATTCCCAAGACTGTATGGTTCTTTTTCCTTATGAAAGTGTGTGTGTAATCTGAGAATTTTATGATGAACATATCCACTAGGATGCGTCTCAAGAGTCAATGATATATCATCAAAAGGCTCCTTACTCAGTCCATCCCTAATGAATTGTAATTTATCCTCACGATTATCGGACACAATTCCTAAAGAACGACAACGAGAGTTGCACGTACAACGTGCACATTTATAGCAAACACCCATTTGTTTAGCTCTTCGTTTTTTAGAATAGGTGCTTTTCCCTGAACCAGACATGTAAGGAATGAAAGAGTCAGGTGACTAACCTGCCAAACGAACCCTTGCTTCGATTACCCAACGAATATCACTAGGAATACCATGAATCATAAGAATTCTCATTCTTTCTGTGCGGGCTTTGTAAATTTTAATCAGAGCATTTCGGGGAAGTGCAGGAAAATATTTATGGAGGGTTGCGAGAGTTTATTCCATGTCTTGGTTTGTAGGGTATTAGTATTTTTAAGAAACTGAAATAACCGACTTGAGTCACGGAGTACCGTTATCCGCTGCTTTACCGGGGTGTGAGATAAAATAAAAGAACAAGAACACTGCAAAACTAAGAAAAATGGAAATTACAAAAATATTAAACAGAACATGACTACATCAATCAAGGTATACTGGGTCTGACAGGAAAAAAGTTTCTTGAAATTTTGAGTACTCAAAAAAGGATTTCAGACGCTGTCCATTAACTTTAAATACATCACCGTCCCTAAGATTCTCAATTTTAATAGCCCCGTATGGGTAAACATTTTCACAATAAATGGGCCACTCCATTTGTATTTTAACTTTCCAGGAAATAAATGAAGACGAGAATTATAAAGCAAAACCTTTTGACCAACCTCAAATATTTTTCGTGAAATTCGACTATCATGAAAGGCTTTAGTCTTAGCTTTAAGAATTTTCATATTCTCATATGAATTATTCATTAATTCTTCAAGTTCATTTAGTTGCAATTTACGTTCATGACCAGCATTTTCAAGGTTTGAATTAAATGCTTTAATAGCCCAAAATGCTTTATGCTCAAGTTCTACATGCAAATGACAAGGTTTTCCATAAACTAGAGGATAGAGAGACATACCCAAGGATGTTTTGAAAGCTGTTTGATATGCCCAGAGTGCATCAGTTAGTCGAAGAGACCAATCTTTGCGATTTGGGTTAACCGTTTTTTTTCTAGAATTTGTTTAATTTCCCTATTTGCTAATTCTACTTGTCCGTTTGTCTGAGGGTGATAAGAGGTGGAAACTTTGTGTGTGACTCCATACTTTTTCATTAAGGATTCAAAGGGTCTATTACAAAAGTGTTTACCTTCATCACTTATGATGGCCCGAGGAATTCCAAACCGACTCAACAAGTTTTCTTTTAAAAATTTGATCACAGTTGTGTGATCATTGTTCCGACAAGGAATTGCTTCGACCCATTTTGAAACATAGTCGACGGCAACTAAAATATATAAAAATCCAAAGGATGATGGAAATGGGCCCATAAAATCTATCCCCCAACAATCAAAGATTTCGATGACAAGGATATGATTTAAGGGCATCATGTTTCTTTTTGAAATTGATCCCAATTTTTGACAATTTTCGCAAGTTTTGCAGAAAGTGTATGTATCTTTGAAAATGGTGGGCCAATAAAATCCACACTGTAAGATTTTTGCAGCAGTTTTCTTAGATGAGAAATGACATTCATATGCTTCTGAATTACAGAACTGAATAACACCACTTATCTCACTGTCAGGTATGCATCGTCTGAAAATATGATCAGGGCAGCATTTAAACAAATAAGGATCATCCCAGTAGAATCTTTTGACCTCGGTCAAAAATTTCCTCTTATCTTGTTAGCTCCAGTCTGGGGGTATCTTTCCTGTTGTAAGGAAATTGACAATATTAGAGAACCAATGCATTACGTTTACAGAAAATAAAAATTCATCGGGGAAAGAATCATTGATAGGAGTGGTATCGATTAGTGACTCGTTTGTGAGTCTCGATAAGTGATCTGCAACCACGTTCTCTGCCCCTTTTTTATCTTTGATTGTGAGATTGAATTCTTGAAGTAACAAAATCCACCGTATTAATCATGGCTTGACATCCTGTTTAGACATCAAATATCTAACAACAGCATGATCAGAGTAAACAACAGTTGAAGAACCGATTAAATATGATCGAAATTTATCCAATACAAATATTACAGTAAGTAGTTCTTTTTCTGTGGTAGTGTAGTTCATTTGTGCACTATTTAATGTTTTACTAGCGTAATACATCACATACGGCTTACCTTCCTTTCTCTGCCATAGAACTGCACCAACTGCATAATCACTAGCATCACACATTAGCTCAAAGGGCAAAGACCAATCAGAGGATTGCATAATAGGAGTAGAAGTCAAAAGACTGATAATTTTTTGGAATGATTTTTGACATTCTTCCGTCCATTCAAATGTTGCATCTTTTAATAGGAGGTTACATAAGGGTCTGGATATGGTACTAAAGTCTTTAATGAACCTCTTATAAAATCATGCATGTCTTAAAAAAGAACGAATGTCCATGAACATTTTTGGTGATGGTAATTTAGAAATGACCTCTATTTTTGCTTTGTCAACCTTAATACCTTTAGACGACACGTGTCCTAAAACAATTCTTGAATCAGTCATGAAATGGCATTTTTCCCAATTTAACACAAGTCTTTTTTCTTCACATCTTTTCAAAACATTTTCCAGATTAGTCAAGCAATTATCAAATGAATTTCCAAAGACAGTTATATCATCCATAAAGACCTCTAAACAGTGTTCAACCATGTCACTAAATATGCTCAATATGCATCGTTAGAATGTTGCAGGTGCATTACAAAGTCCAAATGGTATTTTCCTAAATGCAAATGTTCCAAAGGGGCATGTGAATGTGGTCTTTTCCTGGTTTTCTAAAGCAATTGGAATTTGATAATAACCCGAGTAACCATCAAGAAAACAATAATAAGGGTGTCCAACCACTCTTTCTAAAATTTGGTCAAGAAATGGCAAAGGGAAATGATCTTTTCTAGTTGCGTCATTCAATTTTCTATAATCAATGCACATACGCCAACAAGATGAAATGCGAGTTGGGATTAATTCCCCTTTATCATTTTTTACAACAGTGATTCCAGACTTTTTAGGTACAACCTGTGTAGGACTTACCCGCTTACTATCAGAAATAGGATAGATAATGCATGCATCAAGAAGTTTAAGGACCTCAATTTTTACTACTTCTTTAATGTGAGGGTTTTAATCTTCTTTGGGGTTGACGATATGTCCTAGCATTATCTTCTAGATGTATTCGGTGTGTGCAGATTAATAGATTAATACCTTTTATGTCTTTTAAAGTCCATCCATATGCCAGTTTATGTTCTTTCAACACATTTAAAAGTTTACCTTCTTGATCCCTTGTGAGAGAAGAAGAAATTATCACATGGTAAGTTTGATTATCTTCTAGAAATGCATATTTCACTCCTTCTGGCAAAGCTTTTAACTCCAAATTGGGTGCTTCTTCATGTTTTTCTTCTTCCAATGTTCCCAGTTCTTCCAAATTTTTAATCTTTCCATCGTCTTCCAATACATGAATATAGTCAAGTAGAAAATCATTAGTAATATCTGAATCTATTTGCACACTTAACTAAACATAATTAACAATAAAAAATTTCATGGGATCAGATAAACTCCCCTGAATATGCTCATCCACACTATGTTTAATTGATTCTGCGCTTTCGTTTTCATTATCTTCATCATATGGCTGTTTGCACATGTTAAAAATATTTAACTCTAATGTCATGTTGCCAAAAGTAAGATTCATGATTCCATTCCTGCAATTTATTAAAGCCTTAGCTGTCACTAAAAATGGCCGACCAAGTATTACAAGGATTGGCTTAAAACTGTCTGCCACATGTTGTGTTTCTAAAATAATAAAATCCACAGGATATACGAATTTATCGATTTGCAATAACACATCTTCCACAATTCCTTTTGGTACCTTAACTGATCTATCGGCAAGTAAAATGGTAGTTGAGGTTGGTTTCATCTCACCGATATTAAGTTGTTGGTAAACCGAAAATGGCAGTAAATTTACACTAGCTCCAAGATCAAGCAAAACATGTTCAATGTTTTGATTTCCAATAATACAAGAAATAGTTGGACAACCAGAGTCTTTGTATTTTAATGCATTATTGGTTGAGAGAATGGAACTTACCTGTTCAGCTAGAAAAGCTTTCTTTTTTACCTGGTGTTTTCTTTTAACAGTGCACAGATCTTTCAGAAATTTGGCATATGATGGTATCTGTTGAATGGCATCTAACAAAGGGATATTGACCTTTACATGTTTGAATATTTCATAAATCTCTGGGGAATGGTTCAATTTCTTAATTTTTAATGAATGAGGAAATGAAGGTGCATGGAAAAACTGTTATTATCAACAACGGGTAATGACTCATCAACTTATTCCTTACCCTCTGATTCTGATTTTTCCTCAGTTTCACGAGGTTTAAGAATAGGTCTGTGGATGGTCTTACCACTACGAAGAGTAATAATAGATTTGACTTGGTCTAAGTGTTGACTTCCAGAACTACCCTCGTGGGGGTTTTGATGTCTCTTGGGATTTGACTGAGGTTGTGCATGAAACTTATCTTTTTCTTTAATGGCCAAAGCAGATGTGATTTTATCAAAAGTTTCCTTCAAATCATTCATCATTTGTGCATTTTGGTTATTGATGGTTTCTTGTTTTTCCATGAATGCACTCAAGTTATCTTCAATGGTTTTCCTAGGTGGTGGGACATATGGTGCATAATTCTGGGAATTTCGGAAATTCTGGTGAAACTGGGGAGGTTGGTGTGAAGGTTGTGCTTGGTTATCATTCCTCCAATTGAAGTTTGGATGGTTTCTCAAACCAGGATTATAAGTCTGTGAGTATGGGTTTAGATTTGGTCTATTGAATGTGTTTATGGAACTGACCTGGTTATAGAGACAATCTTTCAGGGCTGGTAAGGACGGGCAAACTTCTGTGACATGTTCATTTGAACTATAAATTTGACATATGATTTCCTGAACTGACTTGACATGATCCCTCTTCCCTGTTTCTAAATCCTCAATTTTTTAGACAAAAATGCATATTTGGCAGCAAGGTCATGGTCTTCCCTAAGGTTAAACATACCTCATTGTTATGGTTGTGGTTTAACATATGACTCATATGTACCAATTGTATCATATTGTTATGTATTCTCTGCTATATGCTCTAGGTAATATAGTGCATCTTCGGGATCTTTGTCCCTAAACTCACCATTACACATCATCTCCACTATTTGTCTACCTTGTGGTGTTAAACCCTCGTAGAATTGGGCAACTAACCTCCATGTTTCAAACCCGTGATATGGACAAATATTTATGTATATGGACAAATTGCTCATAGCAGATTCTGCACATCAATGCATATTTATGTATCACACTTAGTATTTAAAATCCAATTTTAATACTAGTAGTGAACATATTTATGACAAACATATTTGAAGTCAGAGCCTTGCTCGTCTTCAATTCCTTCATGTCTGCTTTGTCCATACGGCAGTCACGCTTCAATGATCCCATTTGCAACAGTTTAAGCAGACATCTTTGGATATGTCTTTTGTCTTCCTAGAAGACAATAATGATTTTGCCTTTGCCATTTTCTATATCCCAGAAGCCTTTGGCCAAGCCTTGGGTTTCTAGAATATCGAAGTAAGGTGCGCCTTGCGCTACTTGCCTTATTGCAAACTTTGGCTTTATCTCCTTGAGAATAGCCATTAACTCTCGAAGAGTTATTAATTGCAATTTAATACTTCTAAGATCTAAGAATAGATTTATGAAGATCCTTCAATTTCTTCATCATACTTTAAGGATCTAATCCTTAGTTCTGATTAGGAAATTAAGGAGTCTTTATGGCAAGCATAATGGATTAAACATTAAAGTTATCATCACATGAATCTTCCAAAGATCATGCTCTACTATTTGCTTAACTCCGGGCTTAGGCCTAAGATGTTATTTTATCAAATAAAACAACTTCTTAGTTTCAGGACTATCCTGAAATTATTCCCAATTTGAAAATTAAAGTCGTCTAAAAATATTTTCCTTAGGATAATGTTTTAAACACTAATCTTTCAATTTAATCTTGATTCTAATAGTCCAACTATTTAATCAACGATTTCAGGTACAATCTAATGTAATGATTACTATAGTCTAACTATATAACTTATTACAATTTTATTGGTTAAAATCAAATATATATTGATTACTATAATCAAATTATATAATCATTATAAATGATCGGTAAAATTCAAATATATTGATTACTATAATCCAATTATATAATCAACTATAAATGAAGGGTAAAATTCAAATATATATTGATTACTATAATCCAATTATATAATCAACTATAAATGAATGGGTTTGAATACAGTCCAACTGTTTAATTAAAACAACAATAAATATTAGTCCAACTAATATATAATTTATTTGACGAATGATATTTGATTGAGCGCGTATGGCAAGTAACTAAACGAATATTGCAAATCTAATACTTGCCTCCCACTATTTTTCTGCGAGCCTCTAACCAAGTAATGACATTTGATTTCACCTGTTTCAGCTTGCGCTTTATAATTTGCTTCCGCACAAAACAAGAAACGCTCCCTCCAACGCATAAATGGTTGGGAGTTCACGTTCTCATCATCTTTGGTAAAGTCAGGCCACCGCGTAGACATTCATAAACTACCCTACCGTAATTCTTAGGGGAATTACGGTAGATCTCTAAGATTAATTGGATCTCATCCAATTCCTAGCGGGCTAGAATCCCGTTAAATAACACACAATCTTGACTTTGGCCAACAAATTATATGATACTTAACTAGGTAGATCTCTAAGATCAATTGGATCTCATCCAATTCCTAGATCCAGTAGGTGGACGTCCAAGTCCGAAACATATATCTTATATATGCCAATATATCAAATATATTACCTAACCTTTTTCCTTTGAATCAACTAAGCCTTGGCTTTGGCACAACAAACTTAATGATCCCAGTTAAGCGGAACCCATTGACATGGAAAGCTTCGTAATCAATGTCGATGGACAAGAAGTGATATTGACTTTGGCCAACAAATCACGACTTGGACAAGACACCGATATGGAACAAAACTCTCATGATTCAAACACATCCGCAATTGACAAAGGTCTTGACTTTGGCCAACAAACCAATGCCAACTTTGGATCTTGAGTAAGAATCACTCAACGGAAGGAAAAACGCTTAATATGTTTTGAGGGTTTTTCGCGTGCAAATTGGCAACCAATTTATTATCTTTGTTAAGGTCTCATCATCATACACCCTTAAACATGCATTCTAAATACATAATAAATCGCGTATAAATAAATAAATTAATAATGATATACGGATGGATATGTCACAAATTGTTCCTTGAACAAATCACTCCCTTTCCTTTCCCCGGCTAGAACTATTCTAACTTCTACCCAATTACAAAATACAATAAAGAAACCTCATTTACATTGAGGGGAATATGTGAGAAGAGAAATACAATGAGAAATGAGATAAAAGGCTGGACACGCAGGTCCAATTTAAATAAATTCTAAATTTATTACAATTTCCAAAATTGCCATCGCCCTTCTAATATCCATCCGATATACATTATTCATACAACACATTCATGTATTTATACAAATCATGTTATTCAATCAATCTAATCCAATTAATTAATCTTTGAATTAATGACCATCCAATGTTCAAACAACGATTTGATTTGCATGAGTCAAACTCGTTTAAGAATAAATACTCAAAGTAAGTATTCTTGAATTATATTGAAGTACAACTTTAAATCCAATTTATTTGTATTCAATACTAATTCCAATTTAATTCCAAATTAAATATATACACTTACTTATAAGCCTTAAAGACTTGGATTCCAAATCCAATCTTAATGGGTCTCAAAGGCCCAATAACATCTAATGTCATTTTAATTAAAGTCCAATGGGCTTTTAATTAATTCTTAAGGCATGGGCTTTGGCCATAATGGATCAAACCCAAAATGCCAAGGCCCAATAGGAATCACCCTATTGCCTACAAATTAATTTAGGCCCATTAGGCCCAATTAAATTCTTTAAAGGGTCAAGTGATATATTTGAACTTTATGGAATTGATTTTGGGCCCAATTGGATCCAATTCAAAAGTCCAAAACCAAACTTAGTCAAACCAAGCCCATTAAGCCCAAATACACACTTTTAGCCCAATTCTTAATTAAAGGCTTATTAACATAATTATAATATTCCAAATATCACAATTACTTTAATTAAAGTGTATTAGCCATGATTAATTAATTAAACTCAATATTTCCAAAATACCAATTAACTTAATTAATCATGCTTAATCCATCAATTCATGCTCAACACAAATTGAAGCCAAAAATCATCATTTCATGCTCAACATAAATTGAATCCAAAATTCATCATTTCATGCTCAACATGCTCTTTGATTATAACATAAACATTATTGACTTTGATTCTAATCCAATCAAACCAACAATCAACATTTAAACATGCATTTAAACACATTATTTCATGTTACAAAAATTAAAAAAAACATGCAGTGGACTGCACTGTATATTCGGCCAAGTGAGGGGGGATACTAAATTTTTGATCCAATCATTTATTTCAAATCTAATCATGCATAACTCTAAGTTATCATATTCTAAGCATGCTCAAAGCATCAATTTGAAAAAATCATGCTCAAAACACAAAAGCCCCAAATTTTAGTCTCATGAACCCTAAAATTTTCATGCTTAAAATTGGCTCTTGATACCATTGTTAGTGTTCCTAGAACATGCCAAGGATCTAATAAGCAAGAAAAGGTGTTCATAAATTCATTATAAGTTGCGGAATTACTTACATTGAATGGATTTGAGCTTTTAAAATTTTGAGAAGAAGAAGATCTCCAAGATCTTTCCTTTGTTGATTCCAAGCTTTGAGTTGGTTTCCAAGATCCTTCCTTTGATGATTCCAAGCTTTGAGTTGGTTTCCCTATCACCTTAGTTGATTCCATGAAGTGCTAGCTTTGTTGATTTTGCAACAAAATCAAAGAGAGGGAGGAGGAAGCTCACGCCCCTAGCAAGGATAAATTAGGGTTTTTTTTTTGTTTCAAGTGTTGTATTACACAAGTGAAGAGAGATATAAGGCTTTTGGTAAAATCCCTTTTACCCTTTTCACCTAAACTAGGTGGTTGGGTAAATGGTTTTACCAAAACCATTACAAGGTGGTTGGATGGTTGGTGGCTTGGCATAAATGCCAACTACCCTCCCAACTACCACATGTGAAGTGGGCCCCACATTTGAATTCAAAATTCAAATGGATTCTACGAATGTTTACCGCGGCTCGGATTCGTTTAATCCGATTAAACGAATTTCCGTCGCTAAATAATTAAATCTAATTTAATTAAATGACGACGCCTCGTAAATATATTACGAATGCCGTTTACGAATTAATTCTAAATTAATTCGTTCGCTCGTATTAAAGTCCAACTTTAATTTCGTAATGAAATCTAATTCATATTAATATATCCGATATATTAATTTTAGCCCATACGAATAAATTAAATAGAAAAATCAAATTTAACTATTAAATTTATTCTACCGATTAATTCCAAATTAATCGCATTCTCTCTCTTCCGAACACATTTAATCCCAGATTACCTCAATTAATCCCAGATTAATTTTCTCCATCTTAATTAATCCCAGATTAATTCTCTATCTTAATTAATCCCAGATTAATTCTAATTCGAATCAACTGTCATCGGTGAATCTTTGGGAAGCGACCCAAGAGATCCCTGGATATGTTGGCAGTAAATAGGGTCATCGGATTATCCGAATACGTGCGTACCTCATACCACATTCTTACCGATTTACAAGACATGGTTGGCTTCTAGCAAAGCACCGTGCCTACCCAATTCTTCAGAAATAGTCTTACTGGAATATATAATCTATGTCAGGCGTAGTATATGTAGTATTACGTATTGCGATCCAGTATCTAATGTCACGTGCTAGGCCTGGGGCTGGAATGTGTCTGCCCCGTACGAAGCACATGTCGGATGTCTGGTAACTAGTCTCTATAATCGGATGAACATGACCTAGTCATATCATCCCGATGATTGCAGTACTTAAGAGCACTAGTTCCGTATCCTACGTGACATCATCTCCACTATGACTAGAGTAATACTTCCGTCTTAACATCACACCCAATACACTACGATTCTCAATATACCTAGCAGAGGCGTACACAGAACCGGTTAAAGCCCTGGACGACCAAAACTAAAGCATACCGATTGTCGCAAGTATTAGCAGTGCAAGTCTCAGGTTAAGACCAAATACACCTACCCTGATTTCAGACTTCCATAGACACATAGTCATACTACCAATGGAATTCTGAGGGGTCTATCCAGAGCGAAGCTGTTTCCGCACCATCGGTAAACACAACCTCCTATCACACTTGCATAAGTATCCAATACTTAAATATATGAGAACTATGTCGTTGTGCTCCCACAATGCGCACAAGTACAAAACTAGTCTATTCCGCATTATCGATGTCCAGTCTCGATAATACTAAGACTAAGGGAAGGTGGAGCGAGGCTCACTTAATACCCAAGCCTCTTAGGCTCTTATCGCTTGGTGTCAGGAATAAACAACGAGTCCTCCAAATTAGTCCATCACAATAGGCTACGAGTAGATGGCTATATAGGTGCCTTCACAGCTTTTCCTTCTAGGAAGGTAGTGAATGAAGGAAGACACCAAACCATTACCTAGCCTCAAAATGCCTTTGATTAACCCTCATTTTACCCACTATAGACACGGTCAATTAAAACATAAATCCAAATATTACAAGACAATATTTCGGGGCCAATTCTCTATCCCCAGTGGAGTCGCCAGACTGTGGGAACACAGGAACTGGGCGACGTATGCTGTCCCGGGCTCGCGGCCCGGTCGGGAGTACGGAGTAGCCACGGGGGGGGGGGGGGGGGGGGCTAAACCGGAGAATAATGGAATCGCCACCCGGTGTGAACCGGGAAAATAAGATTTAAGGCCGCACTTACCCCTCGCAAGGGAAGACCTCAAACCGTTGGGTTCGGAATGGTCTCTTACTTATGTCACTTGTAATGAAAGGATTTACGTAATAATTTAATCAGGCCTAAGTAACATTTATTTCCAAGAGTATCATGCTTCTAAATCCACATGCATGAAATTAATCATCACACCATACAACATCACATGGCAATCTCATGAACATATTCCAATCATATGATATGGAAAACTAAGAACAACCTAATCATGCTTGGGTACTATCTCATGAATACATCGAATGGATAAATGCAGGAATACAAATAATATGATTGACTACATAATGCAAGAGAGATCACCCAAGAGGCAATTATGCATGAAATATGATGAGACAGACTCAGTTCAGTGTGTGCGCGTTCGTGTAGCGTTCGTAAACACGTTCGAACAGCAAACAGAAGGTTCGCGTTCGTGTAGCGTTTGATAACGCGTTCGAACGGGACCAGACCTGATTATACAAAAATGCATGCGCGTTCGAGTAGCGTTTGATAACGCGTTCGAACGGTAAACAGAAGGTTCACGTTCGAGTTGCGTTCGATGATGCGTTCGAACGGGAACTGAAAGATTGCATACATTCATATGGTTTTAGATACCGCATTCAAACAGGATCACAACAACGACATATCTAATCACATGGATATCTAAATCATGCATAAAGATTAACATACTAAGGACTAAATCATGCTTAAGAAAAAATAACGCACTAGGCCTAATCAGGCTAATAAATAAATAACGTACTAACTACATCATGCTCAAATACAAGTTTGGACGAAACGGAATATATGTATCTCTCAAGTGGTACGTGGAGTTGTATCCCGAGTGCAGACCATACTACCATCCATTCGGATTCGGCTATGGAATTTACGTCCGGGTTTCCATCCAATATACCACAAAAGAGAACATGCATTCCGTTTATCCGGAATTCACATCATGCCTCAACAAAACGACTCTCATGCAATAAAAAATATATTAGAATAAGTAAAAGACAAATGAAAGATAATAAATACAAGGTGCCCTCAGGTCTAACCTTTTATGTCGTCTCCCGGTAGTACGGTGTGTACGGTCGTCGGAAGGGTGGATGCTCCACAACTCTTCCGGTTCACTGGTTCACTGCTCTCATTCGTTGTCTTACTGTTTTGGGTCGTCGTTCTCCGTCTTTTGCTGCTGCTTTGACTCCGATTCGCTGCCGCTTTGCTGGTGTATCTTAGTTACTATTTTTGGGGTGTTTTGGCTACTGTTTTGGGTGTGATTTTCGGTGGTGTTATGGTGTGGTTCGGGGGCTGTTTTATGTGTGTGTTTAGGGCTGCTGTATGCGTGTTTTAGGGCTGTTGTATGGGCTGTTTTCGGTGATACAAGTTGCTAAATGGAGGTCTGGTTTTCGTTTTTAGGGAAAAGGGGATGAAGATAATTTTTGTGTTATTTCTTTTGTGTCTTGTGATTTGTGTGAGTTGTGTGTATATTATGTGTATGAGCTAGTGGAGGCTTTTCTTGTATGAATGAGCTAGGAGATGCATGTCTTGGTTATGGGTTGTTTATATAGAGAATGGCTAGGGCTTCACCTTGTCTCACAAGGAAGGGATTTGATTTATTTTGAGCGAGGAAAGTCAAAGATTGAGGGGGGACAAATTTGGTTTAGATTAGGAAGTCAATATCTTTAATTGGTTATAATTGATTTTAATTAGGCATGGCATCTTTTTAATTTAGTATGTGATTTTGTTTAGTTAGGACGGAATCTTGTGTAATTGGTGGGTGAATATCTTAATTAAGGAATTAAAATATGTGATTGATTTTAATGTTTACTTTAATTTGGTATGTGATTTTTAGATTTGTTTTGATTTTACCATGTGTTAAATATGTGTTTAAGTGGGCTTGGGCGTGTGGGCTAAGGCTTGGGCGAATTGGGCTTGATGTGAGGCTAGCAGCAAAACCAGAATTACCGACACCGTTCGAACGCTTCCTCGAACGCGGCACGAACACCCGCAATCAGTTTGGCGTTCGAACGTATACACGAACGAAAACGGTGAACCTTGTTTATTCTGAATTTCCCCTTCCGATGTCCGTTTTCCGTGACCTCCGTGGCTTAAAAGGTAGTGTCTCCAAATGAGACTCATCATAGGGACTTATATGCAAAAATGCAGTGCCTACAGTCGCCCCCACTTTGATGGGACTTGTGTAATGTGTAACAGTGACAATCCTATCAAAGTTATGCAATACATTTCTACTTACCTGGCTCGCCAACTGCCACTTGACTTTCCACGTGTTGAGTTGAGTTGATTTGGGTGGTGAGGTGCTGCGACCCCTGGTTCATTCCCGAACCGTGCTGTGATGTGGTCCATTCCCGAACCGTTACCGCGAGATGTCCATTACCGAACCGTTACCGCGAGATGTCCATTACCGAACCGTTACCGTGAGGTGGTCCATTCCCGAACCGTTACTGTGAGGTGGTCTATTTTCGAATCGTTACTGTGAGGTGGTCCATTCCCGAACCGTTATTGTGAGGTGTCCATTCCCGAACTGTTACTGTAAGGTGGTCCATTCCCGAACCGTTACTGTGAGATGTCCATTCCCGAACTGTTACTGTGAGGTGGTCCATTCCCGAACCGTTACTGTGAGGTGTCCATTCCCGAACTGTTACTGTAAGGTGGTCCATTCCCGAACCGTTACTGTGAGGTGGTTCATTCTCGAACCGTGCTTCCATTCTTGGAGTGCCATTCCCGGCTTGTTCATTCCTGAACTGTATTTCCATTCCTGGAGTGCCATTCCCGGCTTGTTCATTCTTGAACTCTGCTCCATTCTTGGATTGCCATTCTCGGCTTGTTCATTCTCGAACTCTGCTCTATTCTTGGATTGCCATTCTCGACTTGTTCATTCTTGAACTCTGCTCCATTCTTGGATTGCCATTCTCGGCTTGTCCATTCTTGAACTCTGTTCCATTCTTGGATTGCCATTCTCGGCTTGTTCATTCTTGAACTCTGCTCCATTCTTGGATTGCCATTCTCGGCTTGTTCATTCTTGAACTCTGCTCCATTCTTGGATTGCCATTCTCGGCTTGTTCATTCTTGAACTCTGCTCCATTCTTGGATTGCCATTCTCGGCTTGTTCATTCTTGAACTCTGCTTCATTCTTGGATTGCCATTCTCGGCTTGTTCATTCTTGAACTCTGCTCCATTCTTGGATTGCCATTCCTGGCTTGTTCATTCTCGAATTGTGTTTCCATTCTTGGAGTGCCATTCTTGGTTTGTTCATTCTCGAACTGTGTTTCCATTCTTGGAGTGCCATTCTTGGCTTGACTGATTCTGATAATGATATGGGCCTCGCCCCCAGAGTGTCATATCCGGCAAAACTGATGTTGATAATGATGTGGGCCTCACCCCAACTGGTACTGATGTGGGCTTCGCCCCCCAAACTGGTACTGATGTGGGCTTCGCCCCCCAAACTGGTACTGATGTGGGCGTCGCCCCTAGATTGATGCTGATGTAGGCATTGCCCTCAAACTGATGTGGGCCTCGCCCTAACACTGTTACTGATGTGGCCTCGCCCCAAACTGGTACTGATATGGGCCTCGCCCCCAGACTGATACTGCTGATATGGGCCTCGCCCCCAGACTGATACTGATGTGGGCCTCGGCCCTAACTGATACTGATATGGGCCTCAGCCCCAGACTGATACTGATGTGGGCCTCAGCCCCAGACTGATACTGATGTGGGCCTCGCCCCCAACTGATACTGATATGGGCCTCGCCCCCAGACTGATACTTGTTAGACATTATGTCCCATAGCGTCACTGTTTGTAAAATGATATGTATTATTGTACAAAATTAACTATGTGATAATGAAATTGCCTTTTGCCGTTTTGTAATTTTATTTACTTTGATAAATAAATGGCAAAAGTCCATATGATTAGTACTGGATTGAGATGATATGAGACAGTATCAATCCATAAAGGTTAATCATTAAATATCCCTAGCCGTGTAGTATTATCGAGACTGGACATCGATAATGCGGAATAGGCTAGTATTGCGCTTGTGCACGTTGTGAGGGCACAACGGCATAGTTCTCATATATTTAAGTATTGGATACTTATGCAAGTGCGATAGGAGGTTGTGTTTTACCGATGGTACGGAAAACAGCTTCGCTCTGGATAGACCCCGCGGAATCCCATTGGTAGTATGTCTATGTGTCTATGGGAGGCCGCATCAGGGTAGGTGTATATGGTCTTAACCTGAGACTTACATCGCTAGTACTTGCGACAATCGGTAAACTTTGGTTTTGGTGGTTGGGGACCTTAACCGGTTCTGTGTACACCTCTTCTGGGTTTATCGAGAAGCGTAGTGTACTGGATGTGATGTCAAGATGGAAGTATCGCTTCAGACATATGGAGGTGATGATCATGCAGGGCACAGAACTAGTACTCTATAAAAGGTTGCAACCGTCGGGACAATATGACCACAGGTCAGGATTGTCCGATTTAAAGAGACTAGTTGCTTGATGTCCGATATATGTTTCGTACGGGGCAGACACATCTCCAGCCCTAGGCCTAGCATGTGATCATCCGATACTGGATCGATGTACGCAATACTACGGTATACTACGCTTGATATAGATCTTATGGAAGACCTATACTTGTGTCCAAGCCACTTGCATTACAATTGGTTGGTTTAAAAATACATATGGAAGACCTATATTTACCTCAGAGACAGTAATGACCATATACAAAGTTCAGGTCCGCTACCCAACCTCCAAGCCCGACTGTAATCCTGTATATTTCATAACCCAATTTAACATCCCAACTTCTTATAAACCTGCAAAAAATTAAAAATGAAAAAAGCATATGCTAAGCATAATTTTTAGATTGCAGAAAAGAGAAGAGAGAGAATGCAGTACGTCTCATAATTAAATTCACATCCAATGAAACTATGAGCTGGTATTAATACCGAAACAAAGCTAGCACCAAAAGACAAACAATCAAGCACAATGAAGAACTATGCATGTCAATCTTCATAACGAACTTACCCATCACTGCTCCCTGAGTATAATATATTACCATCAGCACTCCATGTCACACTTAAAACACGCCCTGCAAATAAAAATATGACCAAGAAGCTTTAAATAAAAATAGCAACAACGAGACAACAAGAATAGTCACTTGGATGCAGATGTCTCACCACTGACCCTAGGCAATGATCTATAATATAGCAACTCATCTGAGTCAGCAGTCCTGTATATCCTCACACAACCATCATCACAAGCAAGGGCTACATGTCTATCCTCAACAACTGATTGCTCATGGAACTCATCCGAGTCAGAATCACTTTCACTATCACTGGTTTCGTGATCCTTGCTATCATTAGATTTATCATTTAAATATCCATTTCCAATATGTTGTGACTCAGGCACTGCATGAATTGACGAATTATTAGAGGGTGCAACAGCCATCTGCCAGATTGAGAAATCAATTGACTGTAGAACAATCTGCAGATGCACATAAAGGAAAACCGAAAACATGTTATACAATAATTCAGATAATTTGTACAATATAATGAATAAGTAAATAATTTATTTTTCAAACTCATTAGTGTTTTGCTTGATTTAAGGTGCCCAAAAGAATAATATTCAACAAATATATAAACCAAGATCCATTACAAAATTTCCTACAGAAACCGTTTTGTCTAACTCATTCCATTGCATATTAGAGCAACTATGATCAAAAGCACACCAGCATTAATGGTGCAGCATAAACTCCATCTAGACTTGTATGATTGGAGATTTGATTTGTAACAACAAAGCGAAGTTACAACAATTAATAAGAATACCTACAAGAGAGTTAGCCCATGTGGAAAGCAAAAAGTCATCACCAAGAATACATTTGACTAGTAACACAACACTGGTGCACAGTTTCATTGTACTAAGGTTCAAGAATGTAACGCATTACTCGTAACTAATACTGCAAGAGCAACAAACAGCATTCACCTTCTGTTTCAAGTCATAAAGATCCCACTCCGAAACAGACCCATCAATGCTTGAAGAGAACAACCGTCCACCAGGCAACCCCTTTTTAGCAGCATGACACCAAACAAGAGATGAAACTCTTGACTTAGGGTCTCCATGAACCGTCTAAAGAAAATACAAATGAAAACCGAAAATTAGTAAAAACAAAAAATAATAAATAAGCATTTATGTCAAGCTTGTAATAAAAATATTATTATTATTATTACCAGCAGACAGTGCCAGCCAGCGGTGCCTGGAGATACCAAGCAAATCTCGAGTGAGCCGTCTTCACGAGCCGCAGCTACCTGTGAGTCGTCGGTGCTGGTGGCTAGGGCTACTACCGGAGACGGCTTCCAGTCGATTGAGCTGTTCCGGTAAATGGGCATTTCAAATCAACTGCTAAGCGGAAACTGCAATTAGAATCAGAACTTTTTAATTATGTTGTGGTTGCCTGTTACTGGGATTGAGAGATTATGGGAGAGGAAAGACGGGAGAAGGCGCCTCCTTTTAGGTTTTTGAGGGTTTAAAGCGGCTACTGGTACGGTACATGTGATTTTATATTTCAACCGGAACTTTGTGTCGAATCGGTTTTCAAACCGTTGACTCGACCGGACCAGGTTGGTTGTTTTTTCCAATGACATGTTTAAGTTGGTTTGAGACTTTTGAGTTGGGTATAATTGGTTTATTTTAATATAATATATATTTTTATTATGTAATTCTAAAGTTAATCTTTTAATTTATTGTTTTCATTAATATTTTTTATTTTATTTTATTTTAAACGAATGGTTATTCGTGACCATTTGATCAAATGTTGAGAGTTTATTTGTTCTTTTTCTTTTCTTTTTAATATATATATATATATTTATTATAAAACACAATAGTGTGGGTGAAAGAGAAGACAATCAATGGTTAGGATTAAGAGAGATAATATATCCAAATGTCATCTTTATGTGACTTAATTGGCGGCTCAGATCATTTCATCATAATCTAATGGCTGATAAAGAATTATTTCATTATAGAATTTCTATAAATTTGGTAATTATATTTTACCAAACAAATCAAATAACAAAATTCTTTTCATTATAAAATCTCTCTGAATATATCAATTTTAGATTACTAAACGCGCTAATAGTTGAAGGACAAATTTGTCAAATTAGGGTCTTTATGACCATTTTTTAAAATGAAATGAGTCTTTTGACTATTTGAGCAAATATTGGAAATATATTTGTATTTTTCCTAAAAAGAATAAAATAATATTGGGAAACAAATCTCTCCTAAAGCTGATTACATACCTACTCCAAAAACTGCGCCTAAATTAGAACCAATCAAAAAAAAAAAAAACAAATAACTTGAGATCTCAAGTATACAAGAGCCAGCCATGGCACTTAAATCTAGAGATGTTAAAACGAATCAACGAATTGAATTTGTATCGAATCATAAACGAATCGAATTAAAATATGATGGATTCGTATTCGATTCGTTTATTAAACGAATCCTAATATCAGGATTCGTATTCGATTCGTTTAATAAACGAATCGAATACGAATATTCGTTTATTCGTTTAGTCAATAATATTATTTAATAAAATAATTTATCACACTTGATTTACATTAATTCTTCATAAATATATGCATATGAAATATATAATTAATATATTTACTAAAAATACATCACCAAATATCGAAAATATTTCTTTTTCTATGATAATTAACTATAATTTCTCGAATCTTAATTGAAAATTAACATAAACTAGTAAATAAAAATAATAAAACGAATCCTTAATGAATAAACAAATCAATGAGCTTAAATTCGTATTCGATTCGTTTAATAAATGAATCGAATCGAATTGACCCATTTATTAAACGAATCCATTTTTTCAAACCCGTATTCGCTTTAAAGCGAATCGAATCGAACGAATAAACGAATCATGTCCCAATTTGCCACCCCTACTTAAATCCGAATGAGCCAGCAGCCGCTGCTAATGTGATAAAAATTGACATTTTCATTAACGATTCCCATCTTTAAAGTAAATACCAATTTTAAAACCAATACCTGAGAGGGTCCTCGTTTGGAATAAGTATTGGGATATATGTCCTAAAACTTCATGTATTGTAAACGGAATTGTTTATTGAAATAAAAGATGCATTATTCATTTATCAAAATTATTTGATTTATATCACATATTGTAAATTATCTTGTTTACCCTTGATTACTCATGTGATTTCAGAAATTAGTGGATGAGTGTCATACACAAGAGGATTTAAGTTTGAAGTTAGTAATTTAAAACAGTTTATAGAGAGTAAGTAAATCAGGTACTTTGTTTGTGATTTATCTATAAATATGGTACATTCTATACTTGTATAACGACATTGATCTGTGATCGTTCATGTGGTGACATGAGAATGGAGGCACCTTGTATGACGTGATCATATAAGACTAGACCCACATAGAAATAAATATCTTATAATATCCGTTAAACATAGAAATTCATTTTATCTTAATCCCGAGTGTACTACGAACTCCTGCATGCAGGCTATGTCCTTTGATTTACTAAGGTGAGGTTGGTGAAACAGTCCCGGCCAATAACTACATATTTTGGGGACATGATTTGGTGTGTAGCTGAGATCGTTTTACATAGACATGAAGTTCACTCATTCTTACGAGAAATAGAAGAGTATTTTTCTTAAGGATTGATTCGGTACTTGAATGATTAGAGAGCTCAAGTCTTTCTATTGTGAATAGAAAGATTTATATTCATAAGAGTTATGAATAAATTATTCATTAGAGAATCAATGGTACTTAAGGTATAAAATAATTAGAGGGGTATAACGGACTTACGACTCGGCTCTAATTATGAGATACTCTTGAAAGGGCCGATCTGTATGTAATGATTATATCGATGGAGACCGAATTTGTTCGGCTTATATTTTCCATCTACGGCAATGAGAGTGCAACTTCAAGTTTTTAGTGGAATAATGCGAAGTTAATAATTCGGAATATTTAATTAAAGAATTTAATTAATATACCGGGATTATTGGAGCTCGGAACTATAGGTCCATTTGGTCTCCGTGCTAGTTCGATTAACTGTAGCAAACCTAATATAATTGGATTGTTTAATTATATGATCACATAATATTTATATATTATTAATAAGATTAATAATATAATTTGTCACAGAAGAAAATTATATTAAATTAGTTTAATATAATGTTTTCTAGAACTCTTTGATTATGAGATAATCAAATTATAATTATAAGATAATTATAACATCATTTTGATAATGCAAGATTATGAGATAATCAAGTAATAATTATGATATAATTATTACATCATAATTATGATAATTATATCATTATAAGATAATGGTATATGCATTATCTTGGAGACAAGTCCATATGGCTTGCCATACTCAACAATATTTTATGTCTAATGACCGACGTAAACACACACGTATAACGCAAGCGCACGTATCGTTCAAGTAGTATAAAAATATCGATCCCACGAGGACTTAATTCCTAATGTTGTTATTAATTATTGATATTATTTATTTACATGTATCTAATTATTAGGGAGAAGATAATGATTGCTTCTGTTGGTTGAATGTGGATTTGATAAATAAAATACTAAAAGACACAAAAGAAAATACTAAGGAAAATAAAAGAAAAGACTCAAAGATCCAGGGTCGTGACTCCACACAATATTATTCTAAAGATTAATTAATTCTCTTACATATGTGTAATAAATCAGTTTGCTAACCTGGAACACGAAAATATGCAAAAGCCTCTGTCGATGGTCAGACACAAATACCCAATATAACCTAATTGAACCATATGTCTATGTCAACCAAATTACCTGGATTAATTAAGATCAAGTTCCAATTGTGGCTACCCCCGCCCGACAGGTATATGTCTATCCTGTAAGGAAATCTATTAAAGGGTTATCTATCCTCAAAGAAGATCGTGGGCTATTGAATCTAAGGCTGAAACCTAAAATCCATATGTCTAGTTCATTTTAAGTTTACCACATCAATCTTATTGGTGATCAGACAACAAGAAGCATTAAGCTTAAGACTCAATAAACAAACTAAAGAATTACCCAGTATATAATTAAATCAGTTATTAAGCGTGTTAATATTGTGTTTTATCACTTCCCTAAAATAAAAATAAAATGATGGGGTTAGAGGATTCACATTTAATATTTCTTATCTAGGAATCTCACTTATTATAATATATAAATTATTTTATGTTCTGATTTCTCAGGAATTAATAATGTTAAACATTTAAAACTAGTCATATAGGCGGTAATCCATTTAGTCCAATTACACCAGCCATATAGGCGGTAATTATCTGTCACATAAAGACCAGCCATATAGGCGGTAAAGTAATTTATATTTAAACCGACCATATAGGCGGTAATAAAGTCTGACATTAATTAAACCGGTTAAATTATAATTTATAAATTATAATTAAGTGAGATTTACCTAGATAATTATATTAAATGTTTCACATTTTACCCCAGCGAAAATTTAACTACAAAACATAAAGAAAATAAAAAAAATAAAATACTGAAATAAAAATTAAAAATAAAAATACATAAATTAATTATTACAAAAAATAGATGCAATCCTTAAAAACAGGGAAAAAATCCCAAGGAAAGCACACCAAATAAGCTCAATTTATAGGCAAAAATTCGGGTCAGCGTCGCAATGCCAAAATCCTTCTTGTGTCGCGACGCTGGCTTGTGTTGACTCGGTCAAAGCGCGCTAATCTGTTGTCTTGCTGACGTGGCATGCGTAATCTGTCAGCACAATGGAATTTCAACACGTGGCACGCGTTTTGATTCGGTCCACTGAGATGCTGACATGTGGCGGGCCTTGATTGGATGTTGATGACGTGGTGACACGTGGCACGGTGACTCGGTTGGATGTTGACGTGGATGACACGTGGCAAACACGTGGATGACACGTAGGTGACACGTGGTATGCGGCAGATGCGATCGAATGAGAAGCTGACACGTGGCACGCGTATTGTCGGCATCATATGATGATGACACGTGTCCCGTCGCATTTTAGCAAGATCTATTCTGATGATGACACGTGGCAGGCGCACGTTAGCAAATCAAACTTTTCAGATTCTGACACGTGTCCCCCCGTGCACGTTAGCAGCTCATGGCGCAGGATAGGCATCCCGACGCTTAAGGCTTGCGCGTCGCAACGCGCTAAATTACCAAAATGCCCTTTTTGTCATTTTTTCTCTATTTTGGCCCCAAATTGCTTCCAATGCTTCCCAATATTTATTTATCTGCAAAATAATAATAAAACACATCAAAACGTTCATAAAACCCGAGAAACTATACATAATATTAAGTCAAATGAGTGGGAAATAGTGATATAATTACCACTCATCACACCCCCAAACCTAACATTTTTCTAGTCCTCGAGCAAAACAAAAAATAAAATAACATAAAAATAAAATTAAACTAAGCCACTTTCATAGGGAACACGGTTGAATTTAGCGTATGCAACAACCCTTTAAACCCATATGTGTCCCTAGTGGACGAGTTGTAGTCTTGTGAGGGTTTACAACAATAATACCCACAAACATTTTACAAAAGTAAAAAGAAAGTAAAACTAATACACACAAAAGCAAAAAGACAAGAGAAAATAGAATAAAGAAGTTAGTGACTAATCAGGTGAAACTTCTACTCCAATTTAGTAGTTGTTTTGTTTCTTTTTAAATTACCGAATAAGTAAATTCTCCGATTATTTTTACCATTCTCCATATACACAACCAACGAAATAATAAACAACTCATTTTTGCCCACAACAGTCACAAGTGTAGTTGATAAGAGAGTAATATTTTTGTCCTAAAGTTTTATTAGAATTCACACCTTTTTGCAGCAATGGAATAATTTTTATGATCTTTCTGATTTTTTCTTTGATTTTTGAAATTTTTTTTATTTATATACAATACCTTCCGTCTATGTAGCGAGTGTTGGGTCGGTGGCTCTCAAACCAGTTGGTTTTAGGGCACCAGGTGTTAAGACACCCTACGGACTTAATTACTCAGACTTCAGATATATATATTTTTGCAGCGTCTTTGATCCATGTAGCGAGCTTTGGGCCAGTGACTCCCAAACTAGTTGGCTTTAGGGCACTAGGTGTTAAAACACCCATACAGACTTAATAACTCAGATCTCAGATCTTTTTTTTTTACTCCAATGCTTTTTTGAGATGCTTCCTCCAATTAAACTATAGCACTGAATATTACAAACTTTTCAATTATAGCTCATGTCTGTATGTTACCATGCATGTTGATAATATCTGCCAACTGAGCATATGAAGATCCATTTTAGTCAGTATTATAGAGAATTTACAAATTAAATAATTCAAAAGGAAATAAACAAAAATTAACTTGTTCCGAAAATAGGTTTGAAATACGTCTCAGGAGTGGAAACTCTTTACTCAGCTATCTCTTTCCAATTTCACCCTTTCAGTCAAAATAAAAACACAAAAACGCAAAATATTTTTGTAATTTTTGAAAAAGTTTCAATTTTTTTGTATTTTTTGAAAAATTTTGGACTAAAAATAAAAACAACACACAACTAAAAACAAGATACTAATCAACTAATTTCCTCCCCCAAACCTAAATGCGACATTGTCCCCAATGTCTTAAACAGTAGAAGAAGAGTTTAGAAGATAGTATCAGGTTAGCTGAAATTTTACACGAAAAGTTAAGGGTTAAGATCTAGATTAATCCGACGCCTCTTACCACGATCGTCCTCGGACCAATTTATCTTTGAAATGATAGGGTTAATTTGTGTTTCATAGGCTAAGATTTGGTCAATTAGATCCGGAGCAGTTCTGGTAGTGAAGATGAGTTCTTTTAAAGGTTTTGTCATGAACCCATTTCTCCGGGCATCATCAAGAAACACACAAAGAAAATCATAAAATCCATCAACGTTATACAACCTAATTGGTTTCTGGTGCATGTTCAAGTTCGCCTAAGATAGCACTATAAAAATTTCCTCCAATGTGCCCAAGCCACCTGGCAAAGCAATAAATGTATCAGCACGATTAATCATTTCCACTAGTCGCTCGGACATACCTGACACACTAAGTTCCTCTCTGTTTGATGGTTCAATAATATTTGCCTCTGCCAAGGGTTTTGGGATGATTCCCAAAACGTGACTGCCTCCTTCCCGCACGGCCTTTGAAACGATCCTCATTAGTCCAAGATTGCCTCCGCCATATACTAAGTGCATATTCCTTGCAGCTAAGACTCGACCCAATTCCTGTGCTGCCTCTATCTATTGTGGTTTAGTACCAACACTAGTACCGCAAAACACATAGATGTTTTCAACTCGTCTTCTTGAAGTGGCTTCCATTTTTTATGTATTTCTTTCTCAACTCTGGATGACTTCAAAAGTGTAATGACAGACTGAATTTATAGAACCTGAAAAGGGTGAGTAATAATAGCACTAGTATCTTCCAAAGGACGATTGTTAGCTAAACGATAAAAAAAATCGTGAAAGGTCAAAAAGTCTGGATTCTGTCTACGAAAATAAAGATAATTACAACAGAAAAGAAAATCAAAGCAATAATTAAGGCAACAGAATTGTGTACGCAATACGTCATTCGCTTAGTATAAATTCATTAGGATGCGTCTCAATAATCCATTCCTTACTCAGCCATCGCTAATGAATTAACTCTTATCTTTGCTAAACACCATTCCTTTTGTCTTAAAATGCTCCGTTTGTGCTTTTCCCTACAAAAATAACACACAAAATTAAAAACTCTACAACATGTATATACAAAATATAAAAATAGAAATTACAACAAAGTGCATGGGTTGCCTCTCTACTAGCGCTAAATTTTTCGTCTTCAGCTAGACGTGACTGAAATCTATCCGTCAAGTAGGTTTCAGTGTCGTTTTGGATGTCCTATTAAAGACAATAACGTGTGCATTACTTTTGAAGGGTCTCTTCCAACGGTAAAGGGGCAAAAAGAATTTTGTCCTATTCAGTGCTTGTGCCACATTTTTATCCTTTGTTGCTCCAGTGGTTCCTGAAAAGATAGAAATAAAATTAGGAGGTCTCGTATGGTGCTTGACTTTGAATGGAAGTTCCATTCTGTCAAGCTTCTGGGTGATGTCTTTGATCTGTACTCCCCAAAACAATGATGTTTCTCCTAAATGCCTGAGATCTTCAATTTGGTCAAACAGTTGCTCCTCCATTTGCTCTGTTTCTTGCTCCACATTTTCTTCACATATGTATTTTAGGATTTCCGCATTCAATTCTTCATCTGTCATCTGTGAAATGCATGCTCCATAAGTGTCACCATGAGGATGTAAAGAAATGTCAGATTTTAGGTCTTCATCCTCTGATATGACTGGCTCAGGTAGCTCGTCTTCAAACATTAGTGCAAAGCATTCTCCAAGATCTTCATTTTGAGGATGGAAAGTTTCATCCTCCCTTGTTGGTGCAGTTGGTACAAATAGCTCATATTCTTCATCCTCGTCAGAGTCAGAATAATAAAAATCAAACCGAGATTCTGTTGGTTTGGGCTCCAGAACTGATACCTCAGATTCCTGATTCTGCTCAGCTCCTCATCTGCTAAAGTGTCATCGTGAAATGCTTGGTACTCAAAGGCTTCATCAGTGTCAGCTGGAAATGCTCCTTGAGGTATGTAGCTCTGATTTTCTGTTAATTGTCTCGTTTGTTCTGTCAGTCTCTGAATCAAAGCTGATTGTCTCTGAATACTTTCGAATTGATTCTGGACTGATTCAAGCATTGTATCCAACTTTTCGTCTTGTTTCTTGAACCAATATTTGAGCATGTCAACCATTTGATCTTCCTCTGATGGTTCTGGTTCTTGATGAAAATCGTAGATGAATGGTGGATAAGATGGAAAGTATGATGGTTCTTCGTACCTTGAATGATTTCAATCATTCTGCCACTCTGAAAGGTATATACATTGATTGCTCGGGTGGTTACCATCACATATCACACATCTCCTCATTTCGTTCTGATGAGCAAATGTAGTATTACTTGATTCTGACATCCAGTGATAGTTGTTGGGCTGGACAACAGGCCTCTGAAAACCGGACTGTTGCTCCCAGATTTGGGGTGTATCTTCTAGTAAAGCTCGTGATCTCTCAATCTCCCAATAATGTTCCATTTTTCAACCACCTGAAAACAAAAGAAAGAAATAAAAATTATAGATAAAAATAAAGAAAATTAGATACAAGTAAATTAGATAGCTTCAAAATTAATAGCTCAAGAAAAATAAGTCCCTAGCAACG
Organism: Zanthoxylum bungeanum; assembly: GCA_019454045.1. Taxonomy (NCBI): domain Eukaryota; kingdom Viridiplantae; phylum Streptophyta; class Magnoliopsida; order Sapindales; family Rutaceae; genus Zanthoxylum; species Zanthoxylum bungeanum. The sequence continues at coordinate 43,446 of SKCR01048522.1, forward strand.
GCGCCAAAAACTTGACCGGCGTAAACACACACGTATAACGCAAGTGCACGTATCGTTCAAGTGGTATAAAAATATCGATCCCACGATGACTTAATTCCTAATGTTGTTATTAATTATTGATACTATTTATTTACATGTATCTAATTATAGGGAGAAGAGAATGATTGCTTTTGTTGGTTGAATGTGGATTTGATAAATAAAATACTAAAAGACACAAAAGAAAATACTAAGGAAAATAAAAGAAAAGACTCAAAGATCTAGGGTCGTGACTCCACACAATATTATTCTAAAGATGAATTGATTCTCTTACATATGTGTAATAAATCAGTTTGTTAACTTGTAACACGAAAATATGCAAAAGCCTCTGTCGATGGTCATACGCGAATACCCAGTATAACCCAATTGAACCATATGTCTATGTCAACCAAATTACCTGGATTCATTAAGATCAAGTTCCAATTGTGGCTACCCCCGTCCGACAGTGTTGGACAATTATGACCCATAATATCACTATTTGTACAGAACATGGTGTTGTTGTACAAATTAACTATGTGACAAAGGAAATTGTTTTTTTATCATTTGTAATTAGATTACCGGGATATATAAATGATAAAAGTCCATATGATTAGTTCCGGATTGATAAGATATGAGACAATATCAATCCATGAAGGTTTAATCATTAAAACATCCCTAGTCGGAGTATTATCGAGATTGGACATCGATAATGCGGAATAGACTAGTATTGCACTTGTGCGTGTTATGGGAGCATAACATCATAGTTCTCAAATATTTGGGTATTGGATACTCATGCAAGTGTAATAGGAGGTTGTGTTTACCGATGGTACGGAAACAACTTCGCTCTGGATAGACCCCTCGGAATTCCATTGGTAGTATGACTATGTGTCTATGGAAGTCCAAATCAGGGTAGGTGTATTTGGTCTTAACCTGAGACTTGCACCGCTAATACTTGCGACAATCAATATACTTTGGTTTTGGTCGTCCATGGCTTTAACCGGTTCTGAGTACGCCTCTTCTGGGTATATTGAGAATCGTAGTGTATTGGGTGTGATGTCAAGAAGGAAATATCACTCCAGTCATATGGAGATGATGATCACGCAGGATACGGAACTTGTACTCTTTAGTACTGCAGTCATCGAGATAATATGACTAGGTCATGATTATCCGATTATAGATACTAGTTACCAGAGATCCGATATGTGCTTCGTACGGGACAGACACAATTCCAGCCCCAGGCCTAGCACGTGACATCCGATACTGGATCGCAATACGCAATACTACGTATACTACACCTGATATAGATTACATATTCCTTTAGGAATATTTCTGAAGATTGGGTAGACACGGTGCTTTGCTAGAAGCCAGCCATGTCTTGTAAATCGGTAAAAACGTAGGACTAGGTACGTATGTGTTCGGATAGTCCGACGACCGGATTTACTGCCAACATATCCGGGGATCTCATGGGTCGCTTCCCGAAGATTCACCGATGACGTATGACTCGCACATAATTAATCTGAGATTAATTATTAAAGAGAGAAAATTAATCTATGATTAATTACAGAGATATTTTATCTGGGATAAAATATTATTTAAAGAGAGAGAACGATTAATTTGGAATTAATCGATAAAATAATATATTCGATATATTATACGAAATTAGATTTCGACGCGGAATTAAAATTGGATTTTAATTTGGGCAAACGAGTTAATTTGGAATTAATTCGTTAGCGACGTGAATAGTAATTTTGCTAGGCATAATTATTTAATTAAATTTGATTTAATTACGTCGCAACGGAAAATTCGTTAATTCGGAATTAGCGAACCCGAGCCCGGGAGTGTTTGCGGGCCCACTCGCATTTCGATTCAAGTGGGGCCCACAAGTCACATCACACGTCATATCATTAGTCAATCAAGTGATGGAAGTCACATAATTTTGAGTGATGTGATGCTTGTCATCATTGATTGATGTAAGTGGTTAAAAGACTTTAAAAGCTTTGTACCTTTTTGGAAAAGTGTGAGTTTGGTATTTGATTTTTGAAATCAAAAACTGATATACACAACACAACTTCTTCTTCTCTCTCACTCATCCCCCTCTCACGGCATTGAAGCATTTTTCCTCTCAATTTCTTGGCTTGGCCGAGAGATAGAAGAAGCTTAAGGGAATTTTGTGGCAAAATTTCCAAGTGCTAGCACACTAAAGAGGTCATTCAAATGTGATAGGGAAACCCATTCATGAGCATGGAATCCATTCACAAAGCTTGGAGCTTGGAGCACACACATGGAGGGTTGACCGAAACAACAAGGAGCACAAATAGGGCTTGGCCGAGAGCTTCAATGGAGGAGCAAAAGTTTTGTGTTCAACGCATCGCAAATCCGATCAAAGTGAGTATTTCCGCAACTTAACTTTGTTGTATTCACACCTTTTTATATGCGTAATTGATCTTGGGATGACTTAGAAAACCCAACAATGGTATCAAGAGCCTTGATTAAGCATGAAATTGATTTAGGGTAAAATTTGGGTAAAATTGATTTGAGCATGATTTGATGAAATTGATTGTTTGAATATGCTTGAATGATGATAACTTAGAGTTATGCATGATCAGTTTGATGAAAATTAAATTGGATTAATTTTTCCCCAATATTTTGGCTTGGCCGAAAGTTTAGGTGCCCTAATGTCATGGTGAATTTTGTTCTTTTGATCATTAGATGAGTTGAAAGACTTGGGAAATGTTGATTTGAGATTCAATTGGATTGAAATCGGAATTGGACATTAAAACCCCAAATTGTCGTGAGCTATAAGCATGTAAATGAATTGATTTTTTGATTCAATAATGTTGGACATGTGTTGATGATGATTAGCATGA
>SKCR01048523.1:0-86271 GCA_019454045.1 Zanthoxylum bungeanum
AAACATTACGTCTCTCCGATCTATCAAGGCTACAATCTCTTTTTTCCATGAAGAACTAATCTATTAGGCAAAGCTAATGATGAACTCTTGTATTTGATTTCTTTATTTATGTTTGTTGATTCCTAAAGTACCTTTTTAACGTTTAATATAATTGATGTTGTTACTTTTTAGTATTTTACGATTTCGAAATTCAAAAACTTTGTTTTGTCAACTCAAATATATATCCAATCATGCTTCTTCTATGTGTCATTTGCGAACCCAGTTATGACTGGTAAAAGTTATTTTATGATATGGTCTTCCTACTGCAGTATTGCCTGAGGGTATATTGTCGATGTTAGATAAGTCGTAATGATACTTTGTGTGTTGTTACATAGAGAAAATATATATTGATTAACTTAGATTTATTATCGATCCCAAATGGCTTCTATGCTGCCTCAGCTCAGCAATAATCCGCATTTGTTGTTAATTCGGCAATAGTTATCTTGCTCGGAAGATTTCCAGCTCACTGTCCCAGTGTTCAAACTTTATAGTACGCGCGTATATACCGGTTTGGAAACTTGCAGCAGTGATCCTAGTCACTTCAAGTTCTCCTACTCCATAATTTAAGACAGCATCTTTAGTTCTCTAAGATACTAATAGATGTCCTTAACTTTCAATCCAGTGACTATCACTTGGATTGACCTGATTGTGACTCCATATGCTCGAAGCGTAGAGACACCAATACAAGTACATATAAAATGTAAATTTCCCGAGTGTTAACAACTCCAAATCTATCCTAGTAGATCTTTATTCCTTGAATAAGGTTGTTACTCCCCAGAATTCTACGGAGAATTTCTATGAAAGAAATATCTATGAAAGCCCAGCTTTCATCAATTGCATTATGGGAATTTCATTGTCAGTGCACTCCCACTAACATCCTGTTGGACAAAATGACCCATAGCGTCACTATTTGCACAGATCATTGTGTTGTTGTAGCAAATTAACTATGTAACAAGGAAATTGCACTCTCGTCATTTGTGATTAGATCACCTTAGATATATAATGAAGAGAGGTCCTTGTGATTAGTTCCTGGATTGAGATGATATGAGACAGTATCAGTCCACGAAGGATTAATCATTAAATATCCCTAGCCGTAGTATTATCGACTGGACATCGATAATGCGGAATAGGCTAGTATTGCACTTGTGCGCGTTGTGAGGGCACAACGGCATAGTTCTCATATATATAAGTATTGGATACTTGTGCAAGTGCGATAGGAGGTCGTGTTTCACCGATGGTACGGGAAACACTCGCTTCGCTCTGGATAGACCCTTCGGAATCATTGGTATTATGACTAGGTGTCTATGGGAGGCCGAAATCAAGGTAGGTGTGTATAGTCTTAACCTGAGACTTACACATCGCTAATACTTACGACAATCGGTAACTTTGGTTTTGGTGGTGGGGGATCTTAACTGGTTCTGTGTTCACCTCTTCTGGTTTATCAGGAATCGTAGTGTATTGGATGTGATGTCGAGATGGAAGTGTCACTCCAGTCATAATGGAGATGATGTCACGCAGGATACGGTATTAGTGCTCTTAAAAAGTGATGCGCATCCAATCGTGATATTATGACCAGGTCATGAATATCCGATTATAGAGACTAGTTACCAGACATCCGATATGTGTTTCGGACGGGGCAGACACTTATCCAGCCCCAGCCCTAGCACGTGATTATCCGATACTGGGCCAATATGCACAATACAATTGTATACTACGCTTGATACAGATCTAGATATTCTTTGATGAATTGTCCGGAGAACTTGGGAAGACTTGGTGCTTTGCTAGGAGTCGACCTTGTCTCGTAAATCGTAGAGAACGTAGTACTTGGTACGTACGTGATTCGGATACTCCGACGACCGTATTTACTGCCAGATTATCCGGGGATCTCATGGGTCGCTTCCCGATAATCCACCGATGACGCACAACTCGCACTCTTGAATAATCTGGATTATAATAGAAGAGAGAGAAAATTATCTAATAATAGAAGATAGATTAATATTTAATATAAAGTTTATAACAGATTATTCGAATAAAATATCGTCTAAAGAGAGAGAATTAATTTGAATTAATCGATGAATTAATATATTCGATATATTAAACGAAATTAGATTTCGACGCGGAATTAAAATTAGATTTTAATTCGGGCAAACGAGTTAATTCAGAATTAATTCGTTAGCGACGTAAATAATAATTTCGCCAGGCGCAATTATTTATTTAAATTCGATTGAATTAACGTCGCGACGTAAGCTCGGTATTTCGGAAATATCGAACCCGAACGCGTGAGTGCACGTGGGCCCACTTTCATTTGGAAACGTGTGGGGCCCACATGACACATGTCATTCTAATGCTTTGCATGTAGATAGTGTACAATGCACTCAATGTTATTGCATGGAAATTGAGTGTTTGACACTCTAAGCTATTGCATGTGTTGTGTCATAAATTTATTATTAATTTAATAAATTATGGCATAAATATAAATTGATTTTTGGTAAATCATTTTATTAACATAACACAACTTCTTCTCTCTCTCAAATTCTCTCTTCCTCTCACCAATGTGGCCATTCTTCACTGGTTTTGAACCAGTTTGGGCGTGAGCTAAAGGGAGCAAGAGTGGTTTCTCATGGTGAAAATCAAGTGCTAGCACACTACGAGTCTTGCGAAGGTGGTAGGGAGGTTCCCCCATGAGACGGGATCCATCCGACGAAGATTGGAGCTCCGTTTCTTCACCCAATTTTCTGTTTTGCAGGGCAGTGGACTGCATGCAGTGGGCGTGAAAGGCAGTACGTTTTTGGCCTTCATTCGTCTCCAAATCGACTCAACCGATCAATGTGAGTATTCCGCTACCTCCGTTGATGTGTTCACACATAATTTCATGTCTTGTTTTGACCTTGGGACCTTATAGAAAACCCACAATGGCATCATGAGCTAAAGTTGCAAGCATGAAATTTGTAGGGCTTAAATTTGGGTAAATGTTTGTTAAGCATGATTTGAATGAATTGAATGTTTGAGTATGCTTATAACATGTTTAAATTCATTTTGGTTGGACTAATTTGATGAAAAATGATTTGGAATTATTTTCCCCAATATTTCATGTTGGCCGAATGTCAAATTAATTTTGGGATCTTGGAATTTTTTTCATTTAATTCATTGGATGAGTTATAATGATAAAGGATGATGTTAATTTGAAGTCAATTGGATTGAATTTGAATTGAACAAAATCCCCAAAATCTTACCTTGGCCGAATGTGATATGCCCTTTAATGTCTTGGTATTTTGATTTTATGAACATTGGATGTGTATGAAATCATTCGGGAAGTTAATACGTTGTCGATTGTGTAATTAATCGGATTGAATTCAAATCGGACAAAATAACCTTCCTTGGCCGAGAGCATAAAGCATGTAAATGGGTTTGATTTTTCATTATGTGTGTTTGACATGTAATAATGAATTAAGTATGATTAATTGGACTAATTTGGTGTTTTAAAATATTGATTTAGTCGATTAATCATGTAATGCACTTTAGGTAATTAAATTGCGTAATTGGATTAGTGTAATTTAATTATTTAGCTTAAATTGGATTTGGGCTTGAATTGTTGTATTTGGGGCTATTGGGCTTGATTTATCAAGTTTGGTTTAGGCCAAGTGGATTGGATCCAATTGGGCCCAAAACCTTAACCATAAAGCCCAATTGCGACTAATGAACCTTTAATGTTTAATTGGGCCTAATGGGGCAAATTGATTTCTAAGGCATTTTGGGTGATTCCACTATTGGCTTTGGTTGCCGAAGCCCATGCCTTAAGAAATTAATTGAAGCCCATTAGACTTAATTAAATTGACGTTGGACGTTAATCGGACTTTGAGTCCCGACGCGATTGAATTTGGAATTTAAATCGTAAAGGTTTATTAAATAAAGTGCAATATTTAATTTGGAATTGAATAGTGAATTAGTATTAAATACATGTTAAATTTGATTTAATGATGTAGTTTAATTTAATTCATGAATTCGTACTTTGAGTACTTATTCGCAAAAACGAGTTTGACTCGAACAAAATCAAATCGTTGTTTGAACATTGGATGATCACTTAATTATCAGATTAATTAATTTGATTAGATTGATTGATAGCATGCTTGTGTGTGTGAATACATGGTTGTGTTGAATGAATAATGTATATCGGATGGATATTAGTCGGGTGGGCAATTTTAGAAATTGTTGTAATAAATTCGATTTATTAAATTGGACCTGCGTGTCCAGCCTTATCACCTTCTTTCTCTTTGTATTCTCTTCTCACCTATTCCCCTCTATGTATATGAGGTTTCTTTAGAAGTGTAGTGTAACGGGTAGAAGTAGTACAAGTGCTAGCTTTGAGAAAGGGAGAGATTTGATCTAGGATCAATGTGTTAAGTATCCATCCGCATATCATTATTATTTTATTTCATACTCGCTTTATTATGTATTTAGAATGCATGTTTAAGGGTGTATGATGATGAGACCTTAACAAAGATAATTAAATTGGTAGCCAATTTGCACGCGAAAAACCCTCGTTTTATATTAAGCAATATCCTTCCATTGAATGATTCTTGTTCAAGATCCGAAGTTGGCATTGGTTTTTTTTGACCAAAGTCAAGACCTTTGTCAATCAAGGATGTACTTGAATCATGAGAGTTTTGTTGCATATCGGTGTCTTGTCCAAATCGTGATTTTTATTGACCAAAGTCAGATCACTTTTTGTCCAATGACATTGATTACGAAACTTTCCTCGTCAATGGGTCCCGCTTAACTGGAATCATTAGGTTTGTGTTTGGCCAAAGCCAAGGCCTAATGATTCGGAGGATATGGTTAGGAAAATGTATGGTTACATTGACATTATACATATGTTTCGGACTTGGATGTCCACCTAACCGGATCTAGGAATTGGATGAGATCCAATTGATCTGAGAGATCTACCTAGTTAAATAGCATACAGCTTTTTATTGGCCAAAGTCAGGGTTGTGTGTTATTTATAGGATCCTAGCCCACTAGGAAACACGGTTTCCCGAGTACTCCACAGAGGGTTAGAGGCTCGACGAAAAATAGTGGGAGGCAAGTATTGAATTTGCAACATTCGTTCAATTACTCGCTAAACACGCTCATTATATTTTACTCGTCATATTAATAAAAGTATTAGTCGGACTAATATTTTATGTTGTTTTAAAAATATATATAGTTGGACTATATACAAACTCATTCAATATATAGTTGATTTTGTAATTGGATTATAGTAATCAATATAATTGAATTAAATGATAGTTGATTTTATAATGGGATTATAGTAATCAATATTAAATTATAGTTGATTAAATAATTGGATTATTGTAATCATTATAAATAGTACCTTATTAAAATTGATTAAATAGTTGGACTATTAAATCATGAAAGAATTGAAAGGTTGAATATTTAAAATATATATAACCTTGGATTAAATGTTTTAAATGATTTAATTTTCAATTGGGAATTAATAATAGGTTAATTTATTTGATAAAATAACTTATTATGACTAAGCCCATAATTAAGCAAATATGTAGAGCATAAAGTCTTTGGAAGATTTATGTGATGATGACTTTAGTGCTTAATTAATATACTATATAAATCTATCTTTAGATTTAAAAGTATTTAAAATTGCAATTAATAATTCTTGGAGAATTAATTGACTATTCTAGTGGAGAAAAGTCAAAGTTTGCAATTGGGCATGTAGCACAAGGTGCACATCGTTTCGATATTCCAAAACCCAAGGCTTGGCCAAAGGTTTGTGAAATATTGAAAAGGATAATTGACATATCCCAAAGTGACTACCATTTGGATATGGAAGACACGAAGGAATTAAAGAAAGGGCGAGGCTCTAACTTTAAAATATTTGTCAAAGTTATGTTCACTACTAGTATTAAAATTGGATTTTAAATACTTAGTGTGGTACATAAAATATATGTATTGACGTTCAGAATCCGCTGTGAGCTGGATACTGGCTTCAAGCCGAGATTACTCTGCGAATCGGAAACGGGACGAAAGTCGCTGTTTCGACCGTAGATACCTAAGTTTAGGAACTACCCTTTGGGTATGTACTTAAATTAGGAAATGTTATAATGTAACTAGTTTATCTAGAGACATTATCTCTATATCAGTGTTTAATCCATTGCGGATAAAACCTTTATATTCTAGAACACTAAAGTGTTTCATATATAAAGATGATACTGAGATACATACATTGGATGTAAATAACAGAATTTATATTTTGAATATAAATAAAATCTCAAACATATAAAATGACAAATAAATAGCTCATTGATTTGATCAATGGAGACTTATTTGTGGCATTGTTGTCTGGGACACAATTAAACAAGACTCGTATATCCACACTTTTGAAGAGTGGGTACTAGGACTGATTTGACTATTCAAATAAGGTCTACGAATCTAGTTTATTAACAAGACTCGTATATCCTCACTTTTAAAGAGTGGGTACTAGGACTGATTTGACTATTCAAATAAGGTCTACGAATCTAGTTTATTAGGTTAAATACCTAAAATACTATTTACTTGGTAATAGTAAAAGGCCACCGATCTGTTAGCCCTATTCATGGTGAAGTAAGTGGGCCCATATCTAGCTAGGCTAGATGTGAACATGAATATTTCGTGACCTTAACGGATGTGACATCACGTTGTGGTTATGTGTTTCTTTTGAAGAACACAAATCGGAAACTTTTAGAGTTTCGACACGAAATAGACAAACAGATCGGCTATAGTATTATTCCGCCACGGTAATACCGTAATGGAAAATACTTAAGCAGTAAGTTTCATACGTACATGAAAGAGTATGGTATTCTTTCAGATAAGGACTCCTCTCGAGACACGTCAGTTAGACGGTGTGTCTGAACTAAAACCGAATTTTGTTGGACATAATAAGGTTTATCACGAGTCGCTCTGAGCTACTATTTCCTTCGACAGGATATGTATTAACAGTGCAAAACTTATTTAGAATAAGGTTCCATATAAATCTGTTTGACAGATATCATATAGGATATGAACAGGGAAGAAACGAGGTTTCTCATTCCTGATAATTTGGGTATGCCAGGCATAACGTTTGGATGATACCAAACTAAAAGACCCAAATTGGATAAGTGCCAATATAGGTTATCTTAAGGGAAACCTTAAGTATAGTACTTATAAATCCCACATGAGAACAATGTAATTGTTGCTCACCATGCGGTTTTCCTGAGAGGAATACCGATATGCAGTGGTCAGTGGGAGGATAGTGATACTCGATGAAAATCGGAGTAATACTGTTCAAGGCACGAAGTCCGTAATGGAACACAAATAGTTCATCTATGATGAAACTATACCATTAATCTTCAAATACACAAGAAACTAGTAGATCGGATAGAGTCAGAAAACAACCTAGGGTATGGGTTTCTGATCTAACCTCATAAAGATGTCAATCTTATGGAGGTGTACCATCCGACTACGTTATAAGGAAGTGATACGAGGTATCGACTCCCTGTTATGGCAAAGTGCCATGAGTCCGAAATGGATTCCATGTATAACAACTATGTTTGGATACTAGTTGTTGTACCACAAGGCGTTGTGCCTATGGTACATTAAACGTCTTCAAGAAGACATACATGGAAGGCAACATACCAACGTGCAAAGCTAAGCTTTTGACGGAAAGGTATCGTTATCAACATTATGTTAATAACGGTTCAACCTTTTACCTGTTGCCTGGTAAATCCATTTTGAAGATGCTTATTGATAACTATATATTTCATTTATGAAATATGTTAGTTACAAATCAAAATCGCTTTCCTGAAAAGGAAACCTTTTGGAGGATGTTTACAACATCCTGACGATTTTGTATAACCGACAAACCAGGTTTGCGGGTTATTCGATCCATGTTTGGATTGATGCAAGCATAAGGTTCTTGGAACTGTGTTTTGAAATAATCATAATGATATTTGAATGAAGAAAACGAAATATTGTATATAGGAGGTTAGTGGGAGAGCGCACTGACAGTGAAATTCCCATAAAGCTATTGGTGAAAGCTTGCTTTCATGGATATCTTTCAATAGAAATTCTCCGTAGAATTCTGGGGAGTAACAACCTTTATTCAAGGAATAAAGATCTACTGGGATAGATTTGGAGTTGTTAACACTCTCTGGGAAATTGTACATTTAAAATGTACTTGTATTGGTGTCTCATACGCTTCAAGCATATGGAGTCACAATCGGTCAATCCAAGTGATAGTCACTGGATTGAAGTTAAGAACATCTGTTAGTATCTCTGAGAACTAAAGATGCTATCTTTTACTATGGAGAAGGAGAACTTGAAGTGACTGGGATCACTGCAGCAAGTTTCCAAACAATTAAATACTGCGGTACTATAAAGTTTGAACACCGGGACAGTGAGCTGGAAATCTTCCAAGCAAGATAACTGTTGCCGAATAAACAAAAATGCGGATTATTGCTGCAGCTGAGGCAGCAATAGAAGTCTTTTGGTCGAAAATAAATCTAATTAGATTAGATATAGTTCTGTTAGCAGCTGAGCTAGGCGTCAGCACAGGCTAAGGAATTAAAGGTCTCATCGACGATCCAGATATATACTTCTATATCATCTGATTCGTTCGGATCATACATCGTGGCGATGTGATGATCGTATAAATCGCGTCAAACGATAATCAAACAAATCCGCTGACGAAAACCTTTCCTCAGCAATTTGAGCGAACCTTACATAGTTCGGGTGTAGGACACTTGAGTGACTCGCAATGTGCCAAGTGGGAGATTGTTGGACAAAATGACCCATAGCGTCACTATTTGCACAGATCATTGTGTTGTTGTAGCAAATTAACTATGTAACAAGGAAATTGCACTCTCGTCATTTGTGATTAGATCACCTTAGATATATAAATGAAGAGAGGTCCCTATGATTAGTTCCTGGATTGAGATGATATGAGACAGTATCAGTCCACGAAGGATTAATCATTAAATATCCCTAGCCGTAGTATTATCGAGACTGGACATCGATAATGCGGAATAGGCTAGTATTGCACTTGTGCGCGTTGTGAGGGCACAACGGCATAGTTCTCATATATATAAGTATTGGATACTTGTGCAAGTGCGATAGGAGGTCGTGTTTCACCGATGGTACGGGAAACAGCTTCGCTCTGGATAGACCCTTCGGAATCCCATTGGTATTATGACTAGGTGTCTATGGGAGGCCGAAATCAAGGTAGGTGTGTATAGTCTTAACCTGAGACTTACATCGCTAATACTTACGACAATCGGTAAACTTTGGTTTTGGTGGTGGGGGATCTTAACTGGTTCTGTGTTCACCTCTTCTGGGTTTATCAGGAATCGTAGTGTATTGGATGTGATGTCGAGATGGAAGTGTCACTCCAGTCATAATGGAGATGATGTCACGCAGGATACGGTATTAGTGCTCTTAAAAAGTGATGCGCATCCAATCGTGATATTATGACCAGGTCATGAATATCCGATTATAGAGACTAGTTACCAGACATCCGATATGTGTTTCGGACGGGGCAGACACTTATCCAGCCCCAGCCCTAGCACGTGATTATCCGATACTGGGCCAATATGCACAATACAATTGTATACTACGCTTGATACAGATCTAGATATTCTTTGATGAATATGTCCGGAGAACTTGGGAAGACTTGGTGCTTTGCTAGGAGTCGACCTTGTCTCGTAAATCGGTAGAACGTAGTACTTGGTACGTACGTGATTCGGATACTCCGACGACCGTATTTACTGCCAGATTATCCGGGGATCTCATGGGTCGCTTCCCGATAATCCACCGATGACGCACAACTCGCACTCTTGAATAATCTGGGATTATAATAGAAGAGAGAGAAAATTAATCTAGGATTAATAACAGAGATATTTTATCCGGGATAAAATATCGTCTAAAGAGAGAGAACGATTAATTTGGAATTAATCGATGAATTAATATATTCGATATATTAAACGAAATTAGATTTCGACGCGGAATTAAAATTAGATTTTAATTCGGGCAAACGAGTTAATTCAGAATTAATTCGTTAGCGACGTAAATAATAATTTCGCCAGGCGCAATTATTTATTTAAATTCGATTGAATTAACGTCGCGACGTAAGCTCGGTATTTCGGAAATATCGAACCCGAACGCGTGAGTGCACGTGGGCCCACTTTCATTTGGAAACGTGTGGGGCCCACATGACACATGTCATTCTAATGCTTTGCATGTAGATAGTGTACAATGCACTCAATGTTATTGCATGGAAATTGAGTGTTTGACACTCTAAGCTATTGCATGTGTTGTGTCATAAATTTATTATTAATTTAATAAATTATGGCATAAATATAAATTGATTTTTGGTAAATCATTTTATTAACATAACACAACTTCTTCTCTCTCTCAATTCTCTCTTCTCTCTCACGCCCGCAAGGTGGCCATTCTTCACTGGTTTTGAACCATTTGGGCGTGAGCTAAGGGAAGCAAGAGTGGTTTCTCATGGTGAGAAATCAAGTGCTAGCACACTACACGAGTCTTGCGAAGGTGGTAGGGAGGTTCCCCCATGAGACGGGATCCATCCGACGAAGATTGGAGCTCCGTTTCTTCACCCAATTTTCTGTTTTGCAGGGCAGTGGACTGCATGCAGTGGGCGTGAAAGGCAGTGCGTTTTTGGCCTTCATTCGTCTCCAATCGACTCAACCGATCAATGTGAGTATTCCGCTACCTCCGTTGATGTGTTCACACATAATTTCATGTCTTGTTTGACCTTGGGACCTTATAGAAAACCAACACCTCCTTATATACACAAGAATTATGTCGTTTTGAGTCAAATCATAACCATTATGATTATTTCAAAACGTCAGTTCCAGAACCTTATGCTTGTTTCAATCCAAACATGGATCGAATACCCGCAACCTTGTTTGTCGGTTATACAAAATCGTCAGGATGTTGTAAGCATCCTCCAAAAGGTTCCTTTTCAAGAAAGCGATTTTGATCTGCAACTGATACATTTCATAAATGAAATATGCAGTTATCAACAAGCATCTTCAAAATGGATTTACCATGGCAACAGGTAAAAGGTTGAACCGTTATTAACACAATGTTGAGAACGATACCTTTCCGTCAAAAGCCCAGCTTTGTACGTTGTATGTTGCCTTCCATGTATGTCTTCCTTGAAGACTTTTAATGTACCAATAGGCACAATGCCTTGTGGTACAACAACTAGTATCCAAAATAGTTGTTATACATGGAATCCATTTCGGACTCATGGCACTTTGCCATAATAGGGAGTCGATAACTCGTATCCACTTCCTCAAACGTAGTCGTGGATATACCTTCATAAGATTGACATATTTATGAGGTTAGATCAGAAACCCATACCCTAGTTCGTTTTCTGACTCTATCCGATCTACTCAGTTCTTGTGTATTCGAAGATTAATGGTACAGATTCATCATTGATGAACTATTTGTGTTCCATTACGGACGTTGTGCCTTGAACAGTATTACTCTGATTCATTTCATCGAGTATCACTATCCTCCCACTGACCACTGCATATCGGTATTCCTCTCAGGAAAACCGCATGGTGAGCAACAATCACATTGTTCTCATGTGAGATTTATAAGTACTATACTTATGGTTCCTTTAGGATAACCTATATTAGCACTTATCCGTTTGGGTCCTTAGTTTGGTATCATCCAAACGTTATGCCTGGCATACCCAAATTATCAGGAATGAGAAACCTCGTTTCTTCCCTGTTCATATCCTATATGACATCTGTCAAACAGATTTATATGGAACCTTATTCAAAATAAGTTTTTGCACTGTTAAAACTTATCCGTTGAAGGAAATGGTAGCTCAGAGCGACTCTTGATTAATCTTATCATGTCTAACATGATTCGGTTAATCCGTTCGGACACCGTCACTCACTTTGACGTGTTCCGGGAGGAGTCCTCATTGAAGAATACTATACTCTTTCAAGTATATATGAAACTTACTGCTTAAGTATTTTCCAATACGGTCTTACCGTGGCGGCATAATACTATAGCCGATCTGTTTGTCTATTTCATGTCGAAACTCTATAAGTTTCTGATTTGTGTTCTTCAAAAGAAACACATAACCATAACGTGATGCCACATCCGTTAAAGTTACGAAATATTCATATCTACATCTAACCTAGCTAGACATGGGCCCACATACTTCACCATGAATAGGGCTAACAGATCGGTGGCCCTTTTACTATTACCAAGTAAATAGTATTTTAGGTACTTTACCTAATAAACTATATTCGCAGACCTTATTTGAATAGTCAAATCAGTCCTAGTACCCACTCTTCAAAAGTGTGGATATACGAGTCTCGTTAAATTGTGTCCTAGACAACAATGCCACAAATAAGTCTCTATTGATCAAATCAATTTGAGCTATTTATTTGCTATTTTATATTTATATGTATGAGATTTTATTTTATATTCAAAATATAAATTCTGTTATTTACATCTAATGTATTCATCTCAGTATCATCTTTATATAATAAAACACTTAGTGTTCTATAATATAAAGGTTTTATCCGCAACGGATTAAACACTGATATAGAGATAATGTCTCTAGTCAAACTAGTTACATTATAACAGTTCCTAATTTAAGTATATACCCAAAGGGTAGTTCCTAAACTTAGGTATCTACGGTCGAAACAGCGACTTTCGTCCCGTTTCCGATTCGCAGAGCAATCTCAGCTTGAAGTCAGTATCCTGCTCAAAGCAGATTCTGAACATCAATACATATATTTTATGTACCACACTAAGTATTTAAAATCTAATTTCAATACTAGCTGTGAACATAACTAAGACAAAAATTTTTAAAGTTAGAGCCTCGCCCTTTCTTTAATTCCTTCGTGTCTGCCATATCCAAATGGTAGTCACTTGGGATATGTCAATTATCCTTTTCAATATTTCAGAAACCTTAGGCCAAGCCTTGGGTTTTTAGAATATCGAAACGATGTGCACCTCGTGCTACATGCCCAATTGCAACTTTGACTTTATCTCCTCTAGAATAGTCAATTAATTCTCCAAGAATTATAAATTGCAATTTTAATACTTCTTAATCTAAAATTAGATTTATGACAATATATTAAATTAAGCATTAAAGTCATCATCACATAAATCTTCCAAAGATTTTATGCTCTACTTATTTTGCTTAATTTTGGGCTTAAGGTATAATAAGTTATTTTATCAAATAAAGTAACCTATTATTTATTCCCAATTATTTAAAATATTTTAATCCCAGATTATATATTAAATATCCAATTTTTTTTATTTTATCTTGATTACAATAGTCCAACTATTTAATCAACGATTAGTGGTACTATAATATTATAATGATTATAATAGTCCAACTATATAATCAAATATAATCCAAATTAATTAACCTCAATACATTGATTACTATAATCCAATTATAAAATCACTGTAAACTGAAATTAATTAATCAAATATATTGATTAATATAATCCATTATTTAATTTTATCTTGATTACAATAGTCCAACTATTTAATCAACGATAGTGGTACTATATATATTATAATGATTATAATAGTCCAACTATATATCAAATTAATCCAAATTAATTAACCTCAATTACATTGATTACTATAATCCAATTAAAAATCAACTGTAAACTGAAATTAATAATTCAAATATATGATTAATATAATCCAATTATATATAATCAAGTATAATACAGTCCAACTGTTTATTAAAACAATAATTTAAATATTAGTCCAACTAACATTTAATCTAATGACGAAATAATTTAAATGAGCGCGTATGGCGAGTAATTGAAGAGTATTGCAAATTCAATTCTTGCCTCCCACTATTTTTCGTCGAGCCTCTAACCCTCTGTCGAGTACTCGGGAAACCGTGTTTCCTAGTGGGCTAGGATCCCGTTAAATATCACACAATCTTGACTTTGGCCAACCAATTGTATGATAATTAACTAGGTATAACTCTAAGATCAATTGGATCTCATCCAACTCCTAGATCCAGTAGGTGGACATCCAAGTCCCAAACATATATCTTATATATGCCTATACATCGAATGTATACCTAACCTTTTTTCCTCTGAATCAACTAGGCCTTGGCTTTGGCACAACAAACCTAGTGATCCCAGTCAAGCGCGGACCCATTGACATGGAAGCTTCGTAATCAATGTCAATGGACAAGAAGTGGTCTTGACTTTGGCCAACAAACCACAACTTGGACACGACACCAATATGGAACAAAGCCTCGTGATTCAAACACATCTTCGACTGACAAGGGCTTGACTTTGGCCAACAACCCCTGCCAATCTCGGATCTTGAGTAAGAATCACTCAATTAAAGGAAAATAAACGCTTGATATTTAACGAGGGTTTTTCACGTGCAAGTTGGCTACCAATTTTAATTATCTTTGTTAAGGTCTCATCATCATGCACCCTTAAACATGCATTCTAAACACATAATAAAGCCCATATGTAAAATAATAATGATATGCTGATGGATATTTTACACATTGATCCTAGATCAAATCTCTCATTTTCTCTCTCCCGCTAGCACATGTATTTACTTCTACCCGTTACACTACACTTCTAAAGAAACCTCATTTACATGGAGGGGAATAGGTGAGAAGAGAATACAAAGAAATAGGAGATAAGGCTGGACTCGCAGGTCCAATTAATAAATCAAATTTATTACAATTTCAAAATCGCCCCACCCGGCTAATATCCATCCGATATACATTATTCAATCATCACAACCATGTATTCATACAAGCATGTTATCAATCAATCTAATCAAATTAATTAATCTTGATAATTAGTGATCATCCAATGTTCAAACAAAGATTTGATTTTGTTCGAGTCAAACTCGTATTGCGAACACGTACTCAAAGTACGATTTCTACTATTAAATTAAATTACATGATTAAATCCAATTTAATACGTATTTAATTCTAATTTTTATTTAATTCCAAATAAATAAATATTACACTTTTAAATAAACCTTTTACGACTTAAATTCCAAATTTAATCGTTACGGGTCTCAAAATCCGATTAATATCCAATATTAATTTAATTAAAGTCCAATGGGCTTTTAATTAATTTCTTGAGGCGTGGACTTTTGGTCAACTCGGGTCAAACCCGCAACCAAAGTCCAATCCGGGATTTACCCCATAAGCCCATAAATCAATCTTGGCCCATTAGACCCAATTGAACTTTAAAGGTTCATTAGTTGCATTTGGGCTTTATGGTTAAGGTTTTGGGCCCAATTGGATCCAATCCATTTGGCCTAAACCCAACTTGATAAAATCAAGCCCAATAGGCCCAATACAACATTAGAAGCCCAAATCCAATTTAAGCCTAAATAATTAAATTTCATGAATCCAATTCCGCAATTTAAATTACCTAAAGTGCATTACATGATTAATCAACTAAATCAACATTTCCAAAACACTAAATTAGTCCAATTAATCATACTCAATTCATTATTATATGTCCAACACACAAAATGAAAAATCAAACCCATTTACATGCTCAAAGCTCTCGGCCAAGGAGGGATTTTGTGTCCGATTTGGTATCAATCCAATCGAACCTACAATCGATATTAAATCAACATCCTAAATGATTTCATACACATCCAATGTCACAAAATCAAAAATACCAAGACATTAGGGCAATAAGTCCAATTCGGCCAAGGTGAAAATTTTGGGGTTTTTGTCCAATTCGAAATCCAATCCAATTCGATTCAAATTAACATCAACCTAATATATTCCAACTCATCAAATGAATCAAAAATCCAAAATTCCAAGAATCCAAAATACATATACATTCGGGCAACTCATGAAATTTGGGGAAAATAATTCCAAATCAATTTTCAACAAATTGGTCCAACCAAAATGAAATTAAACATGTTATAAGCATACTTAAACAATCAATTTATTCAAATCATGCTCAAATCAAAAAGCCCCAAATTTTGCTCAAGAACCTTAATTCGTTTTATGCAACCAATAGCTCAAATACCATTGTGAGTTTCAATCAAGTCCCAAGGATCACAAACATGCATAAAAACGAGTTGAATACACAAAGGAGTAAGGCGGAATTCATTCTCACATTGATGGGTTTTGATGAAATGAAGAACAAGTTCGTTTTGATGCACATCAAGCTCGGCAGTAGCTTCTCATGCAGTGGACTGCTCGGTTGGGGACTGGTTTGCCTCCTCCATGTTCGGCCATTGATGAACACCATGGAAGCTTCAAGCTTCAAGCTTCCAAGCTCACAAATTTGTTTCCCTATCACCATAATATAACCCATGTGTGTGCTAGCACTACTCATCTTCAATTTTGCTTCTCAAAATTTCGGTCTAACCAAAAGATGTAGAGAAGAAAATCGGCTTGAAGCCGTGAATGAGAGGAAGATGAAAAGAGAGGGAAAAGGAGAAGACCGTGAGAGGTGAGTGAGAGAGAGAAAATGATTTTTGGTTTATACATTTATTTCATTTTCCAAAAACAAAAAAATATATAAATCATTTTCATATATATCAAAAGTTAAAAAGCAAAAGTCTATTAATGTTTTTCATCATTTCTACTTTTTACTTTAAGTCACATCACATCACTTTAAAAAGTGACATGTTTTCAAGTCACATCACTCAAAGTGACAATTGATTTGACGCATGATGTGACTAACGATTTGACGCTTGATGTGACTTGCGTACCGCACTCGAATTCGAAATGCGAATGCGCTCGCAATCACTCTCGGGCTCGGGTTCGCTATTCCAAATTAACGAATTTTCCGTCGCGTCGTAATAAATGATTACGCCTAACGAAATCACTATTCACGTCGCTAACGAATTAATTCGTTCGCCCGAATTAAAATCTAATTTTAATTCCGCGTCGAAATCCAATTTCTTATAATATATCGAATATATTATTTTATCGATTAATTCCAAATTAATCGTTCTCTCTCTTTAATTAATATTTTATCCCAGATAAAATATCTCCGCAATTAATCCAAGATTAATTTTCTCTCTCTTCTAATTAATCCCAGATTAATTAAAGTGCGAGTTATACATCATCGGTGAATCTTCAGGAAGCGACCCATGAGATCTCCTGATATGTTGGCAGTAAATACGGTCGTCGGATTATCCGAACACGTAAGTACCTCGTATTACGTTCATACCGATTTACAAGACAAGGTTGGCTTCTAGCAAAGCGCCATGCCTACCCATTCTCCAGAAATATTCTTACAGGAATATATAGATCTGTATCAAGCGTAGTATACCGTAGTATTGTGTTATATCGGCCCAGTATCGGATAGTCACGTGCTAGGGCTGGGGCTGGATAAGTGTCTGCCCCGTCCGTAGCACATGTCGGATGTCTGGTAACTAGTCTCTATAATCGGATATGTATGACCTAGTCATAATATCCCGATGGTTGCGCAACACTTAAGAGCACTAATACCGTATCCAGCGTGACATCATCTCAAATATGACTGAAGTGATACTTCCGTCTTGACATCACACCCAATACACTACGACTCTCTGATAAACCCAGAAGTGGTGTACGTAGAACCGGTTAAAGCCCTGTACCACCAAGACCAAAGTCTATCGATTATCGTAAGTATTAGCGATGCAAGTCTCAGGTTAAGACTATACACACCTACCTTGATTTCGGCCTCCCATAGACACATAGTCATAATACCAATGGGATTCCGAGGGGTCTATCCAGAGCGAAGCTGTTTCCCGTACCATCGGTGAAACACGACCTCCTATCGCACTTGCATAAGTATCCAATACTTATATATATGAGAACTATGCCGTTGTGCCCTCACAACGCGCACAAGTGCAATACTAGCCTATTCCGCATTATCGATGTCCTGTCTCGATAATACTCCGGCTAGGGAAATTTAATGATTAATCCTTCGGGGATTGATACTGCCTCATATCATTCTCAATCCAGGAACTAATCATATGGACCTCTCTTCATTTATACATTTATGGTGATCTAATCACAAATGATGAGAGTGCAATTTCCTTGTCACATAGTTAATTTGTACAACAACACCGTGATCTGTACAAATAGTGACGCTATGGGTCATTTTGTCCAACACTGATATGACATACCCCACTTTTAGGGGAAATGATAGTCTTAAGGCACAAGTGAGCTATTAACTAGACAGATAGGAACCTTAATATCCAAATATGGCAAGACTATGCACGCAGTAGCTCAGCTATAACCTCACGAGGTATGTTTTGTGTGTAAAGAGAGTGACCATCTGCCCCAAGAGTGTCCCTTATATGGTGAGATGAGGAAACATATGAGGAATAGTGCAATACCTTAGGGATGTACAAGAAGCCTAATACCTTAGATATATACAAGAAGTCTTACACAAATTATTCCGACACTTATAATCATGGTTGGAGGAACCACCCAAATTTAAGTTTGAGACAGGAGTTTTAACAGCCCAGTCAAACATCGCAGCCTAGAAGTTACAGTGCTCCTCAGTTTCACACACTTGCCGTTCCTAGGAATTCCTTAGAGAATACTGTGCAAGCATTTATAGAGGCCCAGAGTAAAACTAATCACGTGTTTGAGTCATTAATAGCTCATGTGGTTGAAGTTAATAAGGAGATTGAGATTCAAGTCTCTAAGTTGACTAATGTCCTGAGTGTGCAAGAACAAAGAAAGTTTCCATCTCAAGCCCAACCAAATATGCAAGGGCAACATATGGCACAGGCTGATCATGAGGTATCCAATGTAAAAGGTGTTAATGTCATATTACTAGAAGTGGTAAGGAGGTAGGATTGCAGGACACCTCCAACGTTATAGGTAACCCCGGAGATAATAGTGCAAATACCCATAAGGAATATCAAGTGTGACATACCCCAGTTAGAGTACCTTTCCCTCAAGCTCTTCGGCCTACAACGAGAGCTCCCGACCCAAATGGTGAGATCCTAGACAATTTCAAGCAGGTAAAAATCAACCTTCCTTTGTTACATTTAATAAAACAAGTTCCCACTTATGCGAAGGTTTTGAAGGATCTATGCACCATAAAAAGAAAGCATCATGTGAAAAAGACTGCATTATTGATAGAGTAGGCAAGTGCAGAAATTGAGCAGAAGACTCCACCAAAATATAAAGATCTAGGATGTACCACAATTACCTGTCACATTGGCACATATGAGTTTGGTCAAGCATTATTTGATTTAGGTGCTAGTGTTAATCTCATGCCATATTTGATCTATAAGCAGCTAGGGCTTGGAGAGATTAAGCCTATATCAGTGGTTTTACAGTTAGCTGATCGCTCTACCAGAGCCCACAAGGAGTAGTTGAGGATGTTTTACTACAAATTGATAAATTCTACTACCATGTTGATTTTCTAATTTTAGATACACATTATGCGGTTGACACTGAGTCAAAAATCCTCTCATCTTAGGTAAACCTTTTCTTGCTACATCTAATGCACTTATCAATTGCAGGAACGATCTCATGGAGCTATCATTTGGGAAATGACACTAGTGGTGAACATTTTTCATGTTGAGAAATAACCACGAGATGATGATGAATGCCAATTCACATACCTCTAGACACAGTCCTACCAGAAATAGCTTCTTCACAATATGAATAACACCATCCCGAACTGAAATTGACCCCAAGAACCGTAAAAGGAGGAAAATGAGAGTTAGTGCTCATTTGAAGATGATCTTTGGGAAGCTAAAAAGGAGATTAAACCAACCTTTAAAGATGTGCAGCCTACACCGTCAACCACCAAACCCTGGGGGATCAATAGATGAACTGCAACAGCTACACAAAACTTCTTTCTCATGCCTTCATTAGTTCACTACATGGAAGCCACCATGACAACATTACGTGGTTACGTCTGGCTGGAGACTTTAAACTTAACGCTAGCGGGGAGGCAACCTTTGCATCTGCATTTATTTATTTTATCATTTTATTCAATTTTTTTATTTTATTTATTGTAGTATATTTATTGTGTACTAATTACATGTTTATTATTTGCATAAGTATTTATGCAGGTGTTCGGTGTAACTTACACAGTCACACAACCCAAATCTTACCAGCAGGAACCTGATCAACTCCTCTCCCGGTAGTGTTGTTCCTTAATCATTTTTCTTTATATTTATCTTACATTGAGGACAATACAAGTTTTAGGATGGGGTGTATGCATGCGCATGATAATACCTGCTATAAAATACATGTTATCCATAAAAAAAAAAATTTGTTAGTTTTTAGTCCTTAATAGTAAAGCATAAGTCCAATGAAGATATTATTTGCCTTAGGGTGAAAATATTAGAAACGATAAGTTCTTTAATGTACTTTTATTTGATGTCTTGAGTAGTTGATCTTTATACTCGTAAGCATTTAATTATAGGTGTTTAGCAGTAAGAACCTAGGTAGTTGCCAATATGACTAGTTGAAGAGATTACATGTTGATGAATGACCATTTGCTTAGATGTCTATCATGATTTGCTAGTATGATGTATGGTATGGTTCAAAATAAAAAGAGAAAGTCTCGAAAGAAAGAAAATTTAACCACATATAATCGATAAGCATGAAGCTACCCATGGGCGAGCGTTAGGACCACCATGAGGAGAAATGCTACCTTAAAGGGTAGGTGTGTTGAAAAAAAGAGACAATAAAAGAAAAAATAAATAAGCATACCATATTGAGCACAGAAAAGCAATTACATAGCATAATTGAGATATCTAGGTTGGTTTTGACCCATCAGATCCAAATTTTTAACGAAATCATTGAGTTGGCTTACCTAGGAATGAAGCTGTGAACAAACCCATACACACACACACATTGTGAGTCTTGCTCATATGATTTATTCAATGTCTCGGATTTGAGTTACGTTGAGTACTTTGAATATTCTTTGATTTCATTGCTAGATCTTCTTTGAGGACAATAATATGTGTAACTATTGAGACTATTTTCATTTTGTTATTTTTCTATGAATGAATGTGTTTTAAATGATGTTTGTGGGTGTCGTAACTGTAAGCCCTCACGAGACTATAACTCGTCCACTAGGGACACCTAGCGGTTTAAAGGCTTGTTGTTTACGCTAAATGCAATCATGATCCCTACGAAAGTGGCTTAGATAGTTTTTATTTATTTATTTAATTCTTATTTTATTTTACGCTTGAATTGCTAGGGACTAACAATAAGCTGGTTATGGGTTGTGATAAATGCATGAAAATGTACTTTGAACATCGCTTACTTAGCTTAATTATCATGTATTTAATCTTAACTAGAGTTTATTTTATGCTTTGTTATTATAAGCAATGGAATATGAAGTTTGGATCAATTACGCGTGTTTCGGGAACTAGATAACACATCGGAAGCATGTTGAAAGAGTTGAAACGATGAAAGCAAAAACTAAAAATCAAGCCACGCATCGCGACACGCCACCAGTCTCGTTCTCCATATAAAAGGCAATAAGTTGGGCACCGCGGCGCATCGAAACAGTCCCATAAGCTTATTTGGGTTGTCTTTTTTGCATATATGGACTCTAGGGCTTCCCTATATAAACCCAACTTCGTCAAAACCCTAGAGAGGAGAAAAAAAAAGAGAAACAAGAGGGGTAACACACAATAAGGAGCCACAAACATAAAATCAAATGAGTAGAGCGAAGAACTTCAAGGAAAACATGACGTCTCTCCGATCTATCAAGGCTACATCTCTTTCTTCCATGGAGAACAAATCTCTTAAGCAAAGCTAATGATGAACTCTTGTATTTGATTTCTCATATTTATGTTGTTGATTCCTAAAGTACCTATTTAATAATTAATACAATTGATGGTTATTATTCTTTATTATTTTAAGTTTTCTGAATCCAGAAACTGTGTTTTGTCAACTCTTATATAGATCCAGTCATGCTTCTTCTATGTGTGATTTAACGAACCCAGTTGTGACTGGTAAAATTTATTTTATGATTTGGGGTTCTGCTGCAGTATTGCCTGAGGGTATATTGTCGACGTTAGATAAGTCGTACGATGACTTTGTGTGCTACTAACATAGAGAAAATAAACATTGATAAACTTAGAATTTAATATGTTTAGAATTGAATATCTTCCGATTGTTGGTTTGGGATGTGAAACCTTCAATTGAGTAATAACGGGAATCAATAACTGAATATAGGAATTTGATACAAGAGGGATTCTTGATGATTTGCTGTCTCTCTCCATTGATATCTTTTAATTATTTTATTATTCTTTACTTTAATAACCAATTCAATCTATATCTTTTCATTAAGTTACTGCTAACGTTTTGTTTAAGAAAATTAGTTCTTTGTAACCATCTCTCTGAGGAATCGACACCCCAACTATAATGCGATAGCCGCAATTAATCTCAAGTACTTTTTGGGCGTAATCAACCATCAAACTATATATCCCTCCTATCATAGCTCCTATCAAACCTCCTATTAGGCCTCTTATCAGGCCTTGGCTGAAATCTCTCCTCCATATTATTAAGATCATCCGAATCATCAAATTCATTTTCAATTTCTTCTTTATCTGGTGGTACACGTAGTGGTGCCATATTCTGAGGTGGTGGTATATGCTGAGGTGGTGGTGCTTTGGGAACACTGTCTGTTTCATTACTATATAATTCATTGGACAGCTTATCGAAAACATCATTCATGTTTTCCATCATATCCATAAACTTCCTTTCTAAAGTCTCAAGCTTCTCATCCAATGTCAAACTAGTACCTGCCATCTCAAAACTTCAATAAACAGATTAGAAGTAACAAATATGTGAAAACAATTATATAACCTCACAATCTCACAAGCTCACATGTTTGCACTCAAATATGTATCACTCTACTCCATTCGTGTTTGCACTCAATATAATGTGAATATGACTAACCAAAGAAGCTCACAACAATGTGTAATCTTAAAGTTAGCATAAACAACAAGAAACCAATATATGGAAAATAGAGTAATCGGAATAAGAATTAGCTAAAAGAAAACCTAAAGCTAGAATACTTGAAATATAGAAATCACAAACTACAACAACAAACAAACAAGCATGCAAACAATTACGGATGTATGCAAATTCAGACGGAAATTTGGTGCCTTAATAGAAATTTTGTTAAATTACCCTTCACGGACACCCAAATGATAAAATAGAACCAACCAAATTCAATCAAAGTTTTGAACCTATTTACTGTTTATTTTTTATTTTTTATTTATTATTTATTTCTCTTCAGATCACTTGAGCTGTAAAGAAAATCTAAGTGTTGACCGGTTTGGAGTCCGGTATGTGATCGATATAGTTACTTGCTAGTTTTAGTTGCTATGTTTTACTCACTTGTTCGTCGGTGTGGAGACCGATATGGGACCAGTATGAAACTAGATCGGTTCCAGTAATTAGGTTATCTCTAGGTAGACCGGTATGAAGATCAGTATTGGACCGGTATGCTATTAGATCAGTTTTCCTAACTATGTAATGCCTAGTTAGACCGATATGAAGGTCGGTATGGGACCAGCGACAGATCAAAAATGATAAAGCACTTAAGGAACATAAAACCAAGAATCAAGATGAACAAGTATTTCCATGACTAACAAACATAATAAAGAATAAATGAAAACACAAGTTAATATAGAAAAATCAGACTTTGGAACCCTAAGCTCTGATACCAAATGACGCGGAACTCACTTGGAGGATTAGGCCAAGTAAATCCCTCGCAATGGACAGAACCGTGAATTTGATTGTGTTGGAACAAAACCATTCAAAGGTCACAAAGAAGACCCACAAATGACTTATCTTTGAGAACCTTAAGATGATTCTTTGTATTGTTCTGCTAGCACGGAGACGCCACTAAAGTTGCTACACCTTAGATAAGTCGAATTGCGTGATATAAGTGGAATCCATCCCTTAAGCAATTTTGGCCATAGCCAAGCTCTCAAGATAAAGAAAATTCGAAAATGGGTGATTAATTTCATTAATGAGATAAGTTACAATATATAGTACACTGAAAGAAACCCTAATTGATGTAAAATGTCCAAAATACCCTTAATAGTTAACTAATGACT
This sequence comes from Zanthoxylum bungeanum, assembly GCA_019454045.1. NCBI lineage: Eukaryota > Viridiplantae > Streptophyta > Magnoliopsida > Sapindales > Rutaceae > Zanthoxylum > Zanthoxylum bungeanum. The sequence goes on from SKCR01048523.1 coordinate 24,154, forward strand.
ACTTACCCTTAATAGTCATTTACTAACCTAGACAACTTTTGAAGAAGGTCAAAAGTAATAAAAACTTAATCAACAACATTGCCAAAAAAATCAATAAAGGAAAAACAACAAAATCACAAAAATCCAACAAAGGTGGCAAGTTTTTCAAAGCCATGTCTAAATTATCTCCCTGACAAAAACATCCCCAAAATTCACGGTTTTCATGTATATTGACTCAATGATGTGTTTTGAAGCCCAATAAGTCTTGTCTCGGCAGAATTTTTGGTGTTGGACTTGAATCGGCTTTATCCGTAAAAAATGTACTTGAATTTAAGATTGCTGGTGCGTTAATCTAGTATGAATTGGGTCAAGTGGAATAGCTTTGGACCCACACCATATAAGCCCACATATGACGTTAATATACACTGAGTTGTCTATCACACTCGACCATGGCTTTTTGTGTTAGCCCTTCCATTACGTCTCTGATCTTTTGAGCTCTTTGGCATTTGATTGGCCTTGTTCGCACTTGCAAAGGCTCTACCAAATTGCTTGTTGTGACATCTAATGTTCCTTGAGTGGCTGGATTCATGTCTGTAATTAAAAATGGATCAATTATTAGAACTTATTAGAATCAGACAGTTATTCAGGGCCAAAAAAAACATACCATGAGAACTCAGTTATGCAAGGAAAGATACATGTGTGTAATACATCATCATTTACATAGACGATAGAACAGTTCAAAGACATCGCGTCTACTGGTCAGTTAGTAAAGTAAATATATTGTCACAATGGAAGGTTCAAAGGCTGACACCTACTTATCCTATATAGTTTTCGATTCGTTAAACATGATCACCTACTTAAAATGTTTTGACGTCAAAATTTATGTTTTTGTTTTCTGCCAATTTTCATTCATGTGGATAATTGTTAGAAAATAGCTTGACTAGCTATTTTCAGGTATTATTTTGAGTATGACCCACTTAGTGAAAGTAAGAGGTCATGAGTGATTCAGATTCTCCTCTGTGAGTACTTCAAAATCATATATTTATATGTTCAAAATAATGCTCACGTGAATGAGAAATTGTCTCTCAAAAGGCACCGATTGAGATGGAAAAATAAAAGGAATTTAGTCAATCTCACATCTAATAGAAAACCAAGGCTAAATAGGTTTATATATAATCACTCAAGTATAGTTGAGTAAGAAGTGTTAGGAGATAGGCCTCTCTACGTACACCCAACAGGGGTGCAAATCCCAGCCACATTTGGTTCAACTCATGTGCACCCTCACGTTCTAAATACATGAATGGTGGCCTAATTCGAACAGCCGTCTTTGCCATGTTTTCCTAATTTCCATCTTATTTTTTTAATTAAGCAGTTTTTCTTTTCTAGAATTCATAGATTGCAGTGATTTAAGCTGCTAATAATTAAAAGGAAATAAAAGAAAGCTGCTAATTAGCCGTTGAATTTAATTGCTTAATTCATATCAGTTGATTTCAATTAAATCATAGTAACATCCCTTGGTGAAATTTGGAGAGTCTAAACTTTTTTTTTAATAAAGAAAAGCCTTCTGTTTGCAAAAAGATAGAGAAAAATATTGAAAGATAGACCATCACCGAGAGGAACAATTTTACATCGCTGTGAGTATTGTTCTGTTTTACCTTTGATCAAATTATGCCTAGCTCATGTTCGTTTGAATAATTCGATTGTAATATGAGATTATTCGACCTCATTATATCCTGGGAAACAGACGCACTGCATATCCTAAGCACCTATTGGTAAGAGGAGAATTTATTTCAAGGACAATGTCTGTGACGGACATCAGTTTTTCATTTTTTTCGTTTCTTATTGTTTCTCCATTTTCTTATTATTTCAGCAATTGTTGTAATATTTTTTGTTGATGTACTATATTTGTGTTGAGAGTTGTTTTTTATTCTAAGGGCGATTCGAGAAATATCACTCCTCGAGCAAACCTCCCCAAGCAGTGAATTTATTTGGTAATTTGGGAACCAAATCAAACTTGGCAAGTAAATAAGAAAACACAAATGTAATAACAAAAGCTTTAACGTGGTTCAGCGGAATGGATCAACCTACGTCTAAAGATGACAAATGAGTAAAATCTTTTATTAGGAGCTCGGATTAGACCGACTTGTTCTTTCTCTCTCGCTTAAGCTTTTTTTTTTGATGAACTTTTACAAGTTATAAGAATGCTTAGAATCAAATTAACCAACCCTTTACAATGAGTTCTCAAACCCTTTATATAGTGCACCTAAATCCATTATTCTGTCAACTAGTGATGTCACCCACGTTATCAAGTTATCACTGCGTTGGCTCTTAAAGTAAATGACATAAAATAAAGCTTGAAAATTAAAAAGATAAATAAACAATAAAGAATAATGGGTTAGAGGATCCACTTTCATTGCTTACGTCAATATGGACACGTGTCGGTTGCTTGCATAATTGATTGCTGACATAATGATGATGTGTGTGGGCAGGCTGATTACGTCAGCGCGTCGCGACATATAAATTCCAATTTTGCCATTTTTGTAAATTTTTCGTTGTTTTGGCCCCGATTTGATTCCAGTAAGTCCTGAAACCTTATTTATCGAAAAAATACACAAAACACATCAAAATATTCACAAAACTCAAGAAACTATACAAAATATTAAGTTAAAGGGATGGAAAATACTGATATATTTACCGCTCATCACTACTCTCTGCCATCTGAACCTCATTAATTCACTCTTTTTTGTAACTGTTACACACTCTACCCATGTGAAAAACTTTATTCCAACCCACGCGGTTTTGTGTGTCAGTGGATAAGTCTGAGGCTCTCTTCCATCCCATCAGTAGCTGGGCTACTCCTATCTTTATCAGTCATTGGGAGGCTCAAACTTTTGTTTAGGGCTTACGTCGTCCGTCTTAGAACATAATTCAGCAACCCCGGCTTGTATCCTCAGGTCAATACATCAAATCAAGTGATGTCCTTACTTTCATATGCTACCATATCGGGTTGGTAGAAATGCATTAACTTCCCTCACCTTCTCTTCAAAAAGGGCTAAGCCAATATTAAGCTCTTCCTTAGTCGCATTAGTTACTGGCATGTGGAAACATTGAGAAATAGCTTCCCTTGATGACAGTCTGAATTGTTATGATTTTCTTCTAGCTTGTATCTTCTAATGATCACCTTCCTCTGGTGTTTGTGACTGTGCCTCAGTTGGTTCTTGCCAAGTCCCCTTCATTATGTCTCGAAGCCAAAATTGGAATCCTTAGGTCGGTCTTCAAATTTGGGCCTTGGGCCCCTGTCTTGGTATGTAAAACCTCTTAATATCTTTCTTCATATTTCAAATCTTCTCGGGTCTAAAAATCACCATCAATATATGTCTCGTAGTTCTCGGTATCAACGAGTTGGTGAGTTGATATCGGGAACTATAATGGTGGTTTAGGTCATCCCCTAGTCCTCGGGTCTCAGTCAAACATCATCCTCATTGAGTTTGGAGAGCATTCATAGGGCCAAAGGATCTCACCTTATGATGATTGCTTCATTAAAGTCACACTAGGCTTGACTTCAAAAATCTCGACATGGATCGAGCTTTAACAATCACCGAGACTGAGCTAGAGAAACTAAGGGAAATGTTCGTCATTCTAGAGGGCATCAGCCTAGCCATCCCGAGGGAATGGGACCAAGCGATCTGACCCGGAAATGATATTGTGGCATTGTGCACTGATTTATTTGATATGGGACTCTGGTTGCCCATCCAAGTGTACTTCGTAAAGATGCTATCCTCCATGCACATAGCTCCATGCCAACTGAACCTGAACAGTTGGAGAATTTTCGCCGATTTGTACATCATCTGGAGCCGAGCCGGGTTGGGAGAGCCGACCTTCTTCGAACTGAAAAGGTTTTACCGGATGAATGCCAACCCAAAAGAATACAAAGGTTCTCTCTGATCATGTTGGGGCTCCTCATCTTATCACCAATCTCCCGGCCACCGATCACAACTTCAAGGATAAGTGGTTCTTCGACGTGGGCCCCTAGGGACAATAACAGTTAGTTGATGGTGAACTCATCATAGTCTCCAATATTTTCTCTGACGGAAGTAACAACCCCACCTCTGAATTCCTTTTTACTGACTTAACAAATTTCTAAACTCTCAACCTTGTGCCGCTTTTTTGAGGGATCTCCCTTAAGTCCACCACGAGACCCGAGCCAGGGTAATGAAATCAATGGAGTTCATTGGCCACTATAGGGAACTTGTTAACTCCCCCGCCTTGGCCGAATCGGGTCTTATCCCAAGCACTCTTCTACCCCAGTCGAGGTTGGCTAGTAGGTTCTGACAGACACGCTAACTTCATATTTGTTTCCTGCATTTTTTCTCATTACTTTTCCCTATTTCTTCTTTTTGTTCTACCTGTTTCATTATTTTTCAGGAATGTATGGCTCGCGAACTCCTTTCTAACGCACTCAGGAGATGTTACGGGCCACTCGGAGTGGGTCCAGCAGCTCTCATCCCCGAATAAATACCCCCGTCCCGCCAAAAGCCAGTGGAATTTTGTCTATTCCACAGTCGCACCGTCACCAGGGCCTTCAAGTACTCCATCATCTACCATAATCCCGACCCCTTTAGTCCAACCTGTGGTGTGGTAGAAACTTTCCATACTTAACCATTTTCTGTAAAACTAACCCATTCATTCCTCTAAAGGATCACGCCACTAACAAACTCTAATGCTTGTAGACCTGGCCGGAGGTTCGGTTCCGATTCAGAATCGAACCGAACCGGCCGATTACTGTTAGGGATATGCCCTATACCCAACTTGTGTATGGGCTATATGTACTTGTATTTGCAATATTTTCATTAATTAATAAAATGGCAATCTTTATTATACGTGTCTTACATAAATTATATGAATCATCAAACACTGTAATAAAGCCCTTGGAGTAATAAGATGATGGCTTCCACGTCTTATAAGAATCATTACTCTCAAACTTTCATAGTCATAGTTTTGTGAATAATGTGGGCGTTCACAAAGCGGAGAGACTACCATGATGATATGATATGGCCTTAAGTAGGGTAGCCGATCTCATCGGCTACTAGCGGAGATCCGTCCGCTTGGTGTATCACATGGATGCATGAGTTGCTCGTGTCCATCGAACTGACCGTCAAAAGTTTTCACATGGAGTGTTTATCCCATTTGTATGTGAGAACTTTCATGTATCGATTGTCTGACTAGTCCTTAGACTTGAGGTCGTTACAATCTTATGTGTGGATCAAATAACTTTGACATTCTCCTTCCCCGGTTCAAAAGATCTGGTCATAAGGGTATGATTAGGTCATTTGTTGAAACACATGAAGTTTGTAAAGATACAACAAAGAATCGCCACTCTCTTGGATAATATTTTCTTATAAGAGTAGTATTCCAGTTCGCGGGTTGATATGTGTGATCAGTGCTTGAGACTGTGGCCGCAGCGGAAGAATCATGTGAGATTCTTAGGTTAGTACGATTCATGACAATATCAACATCATACCTTTGACTATATGGGTAGACACTTTCCATACCCTAGGTCAAACAGTGGGGATATAGTGAGGCGAGGGACCGTATCATATGTAAATCACATACAAAATGGGTATATATCTTTCATTCTCTTTTGGGGGCCTTGGCATGTTGCTAGATGTCAACCTTGGTCATTGAAATCGAACGACCATCTGATCGGAGTATAATTTATGTTCGATTAAATTATCAGGATTCATTTCATGTCCAACTTGAGGGGAACCCAAAAGGTCACACACAACAAAGTCGAAATCAATGGTTAACAGTGCACTGTAAAAATTTAACAGCATATATGATTGATGTAGGAATTGTTCATAAATGGTTCAATGTGTTTGATTATTGAACAGATCATTTATGAGGTTCCAAAGTGGCCTATGGATTGATGAATGACGATAGGGGCACTTTGGGAATTGAAAAAATGAATAAGAAAATAAATAAATAATTAAAAATCTTGTTGCTTTTGGAGCACCTATATAAACCCAAGGATTCTTTACAAATTTTTACACCAAAAACCTTTCATATCTTGGGTTTATATAAGTGAGCAACTCTAAAGTTTAAGAGTAAGCCACTGATTTTGAGGATCCTTAAGTCTAATTGACTAGAAGAATCTCAAGTTAAAAGTTTTGAGGTATTTGTCTAGGCTAGCACCAAGGGCAAAATACACGTGCACGCAAGACGTAGTTTTGCCGTTGAGTTTTGGCTTTGGTGTGTGCACCTTTGGAGGCCACACACTTGGGTGGCTCTTTGGAACGTGGAAGAGCTTGCTGAGTTCAAGAAAATCTTGTATATTGGTGGGAGGACTGGATGAGTCTTCGGTTCAAGTAAGTCTTTTTCTTTCTTTATTTTAATTAGAGTTCTTATGATAGTTAGCATGTTTAGGTTTATGTTCTTTGCATGTTTTATGAGTTTTTATGCTTAGAATATATAGTAACATACCTAGGCTTGTAGAATAATCAAAACAAATGGGTCTTAGGTAAAGGGATAGCGGCATCATAATTTTTAATTTTTCCGCTGCACACTTGCAGCCGCTTCCCAACAGTGGTATCAGCGCGCCGTTTTTGTTTTTAATAGTTCTCTCTCATTTGAACTCGTAATTGGGTTTGTAAAAGCTCGTTGGAAAGCTAACACCCTGAACTTACTTTTAGGCACAAGTGTTACATGATTTGGTTAAGATGTGAATTGTGAAATTGCATTTAAAATTCACGCATCTGTAAAACAATATGAATAGTAAATTTATTTGATTAAAATAAAATACAATATCATAATTAAATATTAATCAAAGTTATTTAATGCCTAAATTAATTCCAACATATTAAAACTCATATGCTTGATGATTCTATGTATGATTAGAATTGGCATGATTATTTAGGGTGCAAGCATCTAGAGACTTTCTAAGGTATAGAGGGTCAATTGCTTATCCCTTAGATAAGTAATTATTCCGTGATGAACTTAGAGATTTTTTACATTTGAGGCTAATAAATATAAATCACTTGTTTATAATAAAAGACATTATAAAATATACAAGTGGGGTGGGATCAAGGTGTTAGACATTATGTCCCATAGCGTCACTGTTTGTAAATGATATTGTATTATTGTACAAAATTAACTATGTGATAATGAAATTGCCTTTTGCCGTTTTGTAATTTTATTTACTTTGATATATAAATGGCGAAAGTCCATATGATTAGTACTGGATTGAGATGATATGAGACAGTATCAATCCATAAAGGTTTAATCATTAAATATCCCTAGCCGTAGTATTATTGAGACTGGACATCGATAATGCGGAATAGGCTAGTATTGCGCTTGTGCACGTTGTGAGGGCACAACGGCATAGTTCTCATATATTTAAGTATTGGATACTTATGCAAGTGCGATAGGAGGTTGTGTTTTACCGATGGTACGGAAAACAGCTTCGCTCTGGATAGACCCCGCGGAATCCCATTGGTAGTATGTCTATGTGTCTATGGGAGGCCGCATCAGGGTAGGTGTATATGGTCTTAACCTGAGACTTACATCGCTAGTACTTGCGACAATCGGTAAACTTTGGTTTTGGTGGTTGGGGACCTTAACCGGTTCTGTGTACACCTCTTCTGGGTTTATCGAGAAGCGTAGTGTACTGGATGTGATGTCAAGATGGAAGTATCGCTTCAGACATATGGAGGTGATGATCACGCAGGGCACAGAACTAGTACTCTATAAAAGGTTGCAACCGTCGGGACAATATGACCAGGTCAGGATTGTCCGATTTAAAGAGACTAGTTGCTTGATGTCCGATATATGTTTCGTACGGGGCAGACACATCTCCAGCCCTAGGCCTAGCATGTGATCATCCGATACTGGATCGATGTACGCAATACTACGGTATACTACGCTTGATATAGATCTTATATTCCTATAAGAATATTTCTGGAGAATTGGGTAGGCATGGCGCTTTGCTAGAAGCCAACCTTGTCTTGTGAATCGGTAAAGACGTAGTACGAGGTACGTACGTGTTCGGATTATCCGACGACCGTATTTACTGCCAAACCGGAGGTCTCTTGGGTCGCTTCCCGAAGATTCACCTATGATATTTTGATTCGAATTTATTAATCTTGGATTAATTACGGAGAAACTTTATCTTGGATAAAGTGCCTTATTTAGAGAGAGAGAACGATTAATTTGGAATTAATCAGTAGATTATTATATTCGATATAATAATTGAAATTCGATTTCGACGCGAAATTAAAATTAGATTTTAATTCGGGCATACGAGTTAATTTAAGAATAATTCGTTAGCGATGTAAATATAATTTCGCTAGGCGCGATTATTTTTAAATTCGATTTAATTAACGTCGCGACGCAAGTTCGGTATTTCAGAAATATCGAACCCGAATGCGTGAGTGGACGTGGGCCCACTTTCATTTGGGAAACTGTGGGGCCCACATGACACTTGTCATTATATGCATTATTTATTGATAAGGCATTGCATTTAATAGTGTACAAAACACACTCTAAGGCATTGCATGGGATAGTGTGCATTACACTCAAAGGTTTTGCATGGAGTTTGAGTGTTTGACACTCTAAGCCATTGCATGGTTTATGTCATAGATTTATTATTAATTTAATAATTATGACATAAATATAAATTGATTTTTGGTAAAACAAATATCAATTAGGCTTACACAAAAATCTCTCTTCTCTCTCAAATTGCCGAGAACTCCATTGCGAGGGCAAGGAAGATTGATCTTCTATTTCTTTTTCTCCATTTTTGCTACACAAGCAAGGGATCAAAAGAGGTGATAGGGAAACCATCAAAGAGCTTGGAATACAAAGCTTGGAGCTTCAAGTCTTCTTCCTCCTCTTGCCGAATCTCCAAACTTGGAGCTTCTACCATTTGATCATCTTCTGTCTTCATCACAAGATATTGTAAGTATGATTCCGCCATACTTCATGTTATTATATATATTTTAATAGTATTTATTATGATATATATCTTTATAGTTTGATGTTTACTCTAAGCCATTGCATGGTTTATGTCATAGATTTTTATTAATTTAATAAATTATAGACATAAATATAAATTGATTTTTGGTAAAACAAATATCATTAAACTTTACACACAAAATCTCTCTTCTCTCTCAAATTGCCGGAACTCCATTGACAAGGGCAAGGAAGATTTGATCTTCTATTTCTCCATTTTTGCTAGCACAAGCAAGGGATCAAAAGAGGTGATAGGGAAACCATCAAAGAGCTTGGAATACAAAGCTTGGAGCTTCAAGTCTTCTTCCTTCCTCCTCTGGCCGAATCTTCCATAACTTGGAGCTTCTACCATTTGATCATCTTCTTCATCACAAGATATTGTAAGTATGATTCCGCCATACTTCATGTTTATTATATTCTTTATAGTATTTCACATGCTTAATCTTTGTTTGGGACATATTATAGAAACCAACAATGGTATCATGAGCTAGGTTTAAGCATGAAATACTTTAGGTTAAATTTGATAAAATTGGTTGAAGCATGTTCTTGTGAAATTTGATGAATAAGTATGCTTGCATGTATATAGAATGATGTTATATGAAATCATTTTATGAAAATGCATTGGATGATTTTTCCCCAAAATTTTAACCTTGGCCGAATGGTGTGATAAATTGGTTAAAGCATGTTCTTGTGAAATTTGATGAATAAGTATGCTTGCATGTATATAGAATGATGATACATGGAATCAATTTTATGAAAAATGCATTGGATGATTTTTCCCCAAAATTTTGACCTTGGCCGAATGATATGGTGAAATTGATTGAAGCATGTTCTTGTGAAATTTGATTAATAAGAATGCTTACATGTATATAGAATGATGATACATGGAATCAATTTATGAAAAATGCATTGGATGATTTTTTCCCCAAATTCATGCCTTGGCCGAATGTGTTGCTACTTGGAGTGGATTGAATTTTTTGTGTTTAAGATCATTGGATGACTTAGAACGTGTACGGGACGTAGATTAATAATTCAATCGGATTGAAAAACAAATCGACACAAAAAAAACTCACCTTGGCCGAATACATAGGACATGTAAAGGAGTTGATTTTTGTTAAAATTAATGTTGGACATTTATTTTGAAAATTGATGATTAATAAATTAAATGGGTATTTTTGAAATATTTGGTTTAATACATTAATCTTGGTATTACACTTTAATTAATTGGACTTTAATGTTTGGAATATTAAAATTTATTAATGGGCTTTAATAATTTAATTGGGCCTTATGGGCTTAAAATTGGTTTTATGGCACTTAAGGGTGATTCCTTATTTGGGCTTGGTAATTAGGTTTGACCCACATTGACCAAAGCCCAAGCCTTAATAAATCAATTCTAAGTCCATTTGACTTGAATTAAATTCAACATTGGATGTTAGTTGGGCTTTGAGGCCCAATAAGATTAGATTTAGAATCTAAGTCTTTAAAGCACATTAAAAGTGTAAACATTTAATTTGGAATTAAATAATTGAATTAGTATTGAATACGAATTAAATTAGATTTAATAAGTAGTTCGATATAATTCGCGAATTCGTACCTTGTGTACTTATTCTCAATCGAGTTGGACTCGCGCAAAATCAAACCGTTGTTTGAACATTGGATGATCACTTTAACAAAGACTAATTAATTGGATTAGATTGGTTGTAGAAGCATGTCTTGTTTGAATATATATGTATGTGATGAATGAATAGTGTATATCGGATGGATATTAGAAGGGAAAGGGTAATTTTAGAAATTATTGTAAATTTGGAATTTATAAATTGGACCTGCGTGTCCAGCCTTATCTCTTTATCTCTTTGTATTCTCTTCTCACCTAATTCCCCTCAATGTAAATGAGGTTTCTCTTATTGTATTATGTAATTGGGTAGAAGTAGAATAGTGCTAGCGGGGAGAGGAAAGGGAGTGATTTGTTCTAGGAACAAGTTGTTTATATATCCATCCGCATATCACTATTAATTTACTTTACGCGCTTTATGATGTTTTAGAAGCATGCTTAAGGGTGTATGATGATGAGACCTAACAAAGATAAATAAATTGGTTGCCAATTACGCGAAAATCCCTCAATTTATATTAAGCGAATATCCTTCCATTGAATGGTTCTTGTTCAAGATCCGAAGTTGGCATTGGTTTGTTTTTGACCAAAGTCAAGACCTTTGTCAATCAAGGATGTACTTGAATCATGAGAGTTTTGTTGCATATCGGTGTCTTGTCCAAATCGTGATTTTTATTGGCCAAAGTCAAGATCACTTTTTGTCCAACGACATTGATTACGAAATTTCTTTCCTCGTCAATGGGTCCCGCTTAACTGGAATCACTAGGTTTGTTTTTTGGCCAAAGCCAAGGCCTAGATGATTCGGAGGATAGGGTTAGGAAAATGTAATGGTTACATTGGCATTATACATATGTTTCGGACTTGGATGTCCACCTAACCGGATCTAGGAATTGGATGAGATCCAATTGATCATGGAGATCTACCTAAGTTAAATAGCATACAATTTTTATTGGCCAAAGTCAAGGTTGTGTGTTATTTAACGGGATCCTAGCCCACTAGGAAATTCGATTTCCCGAGTTCTCTACAGAGGGTTAGAAACTTGAAGAAAATAGTGGGAGGCTATTATTGAATTTGCAATCTCGTTCAGATAATTAGCCTTACTCGTCTTTCAAAATTATTTCGTCAATATTTTAAATGATTAGTTGGACTAATATATTGTTATTTTACTTGTAACAGTTTGACTGTACCCATAACATCGTTGACTTTATAGTTGGACTATAGTTGTCAAGATGACTGGCAAAATAATATCCGCGACATAATCATGGGCGATAATGTCTTCAAAGGGACAAACTTTGCCGACTGGGAAATGAACCTCAAGATAGTGCTTGGGGCTGAGAGGGTACTGTATACTATTCAGAGGCCTCTCCCGCCTAAACCCACTGAGCCACTGGAGCTAGAGTTATGGAAGACTCATAGTGACGATTGTGACCAAGCTCAGTCAGTTATGCTAGCTGCAATGACCCAGCATTTCAGACGCCAAAACAGGGACTTGGATCCCTATAACATGATGGCAAGATTGCGTGATCTTCACCGCACTAACAAGCGGATGAAGAGGTACGAGCTAGTAAGGAAACTCTTCCGCTCCCGGATGACAGATGGCGCATCAGTTGAGGCCCACGGGACTCAAATGATCGCTGACATAGATGAGTTAGCCAATATGGGCATTGTCTTGGAGGCAGAGCTGACGATTGATATGATATTACAATCGCTGCCCGATACTTGGAAACAAATCATCGTCAACTATAAGTTGATGGATACTGACGACACTCTTGGAGAGTTGTTGTCCGTGCTGAAGGAGTCCGAAAGGGAACTCCTAAAGGGGAGCAAGCGCGAGGCGCATTATGCATCGACCTCTCATGCGCCAAAGGCTAGGCCCATGGCAATTGGAGGTGCGAGGAAGAGGAAGTTCAAAAAGAAGGCAAAGGCAAGTTGACAGTGGCTTCTAGGAAGCCAAAGGACAAATCTCGCGACATCTGCCTTAACTGCGGCAAAAGGGGTCACTGGAAACGTGACTGCCAAATAAGCATTGTGCAGAGGAGGATAGCAAGGGTGGCAAGGCTACCGCCTCTGGTATGTTTGTTATTGAGATAAATATGAATACTTCTAGTTTTAAAAATTGGATTTTTGATTCTGGTTGTGGTGCTCATATTTGTACTGATGTGCAGGATCTGCATGATAGCAGGATGCTGGCGTCAGGGGAGATGGATCTACGGGTCGGAAACGGAACACCAGTTGCTGTTTTGGCCGTAGGGACTTTTGTTTTAGAACTGCCCTCAGGGCATGTACTTAAACTTTTAAACTGTTATTTTGTACCTAGTTTAACTAGGAATATTATATCTGTATCCTTGTTAACCCAGCAGGGTTACACTTTTGTATTTAGAAACACTGGGTGTTATTTATATAAAAATGATGCAGAAATTTGCATAGCTGTTGCAAATAACGGTCTTTATATTTTGAATATAAATGAATCTCCTAAAATGACAAACAAAAGGCTCAAAAGGAGTAATCTAAAAGATGAAGCTTATATGTGGCATTGTCGTCTAGGACACATTAACAAGACTCGCATATCCACACTTTCGAAGAGTGGGTACTTGGACGAATTTGATCTCAATTCATATGACGTCTGCGAATCTTGTCTTTTAGGCAAAATGCCTAAATCACCTTTTAGCGGTAAAGGTGAACGTACCACAGAACTGTTAGCTCTCGTTCATACTGACGTATGCGGGCCCATGTCTAGCCAGGCTAGAGGTGGATTTCACTACTTCGTAACCTTTACAGATGATGCATCTCGTTACGGTTATGTGTATCTTATGAGACACAAGTCGGAAACTTTTGAGAAATTCAAAGAGTTTCGACACGAAGTGGAGAAACAAACAGGGAAGAGTATTAAGACATTACGGTCAGACCGTGGTGGCGAATACTTAAGTTATGAGTTTCAAGATTACTTGAAAGAATATGGTATTCTTTCACAGTGGACTCCTCCTGGAACACCGCAATTAAACGGTGTGTCCGAACGGAGAAACCGCACCTTGTTGGACATGGTAAGGTCAATGATGAGTCGCACTGAGCTACCAATATCCTTCTGGGGATACGCATTAAACAGTGCTATACTTATTTTGAATAAAGTACCGTCGAAGTCTGTTGAACAGACTCCATATGAGATATGGACAGGAAGGAAACCAGGTTTCTCTTTCCTGAAGATTTGGGGATGCTGGGCACATGTTAAACGTTTGGAAAGTACCAAACTTGAACCCAAAACTGATAAATGCCTTTTTGTAGGATATCCTAGGGAAACCAAAGGATATTACTTCTATCACACCACAAGAGAACAAAGTATTTGTTGCTCTACAAGCATTTTTCCTTGAGAAGGATTTTATAAATGCAGTGGTAAGTGGGAGGAAAGTAGAACTCGATGAAGATCGTAGTGATACTGTTCCTGGCAATGAATCAACGACGGAACAAGAACAGACCGTCCAGGATGAGTCTGTACCACAAACTTCACATACACAAGGACCGCGTAGGTCGGAGAGAGTCAGAACAGTACCTGAGAGGTATGGGTTCCTGATCTCACCTCATGTAGATATTAATCTGATTGAGGATAATGAGCCGGCTACGTATGAGGAAGCGATACGAAATATCGATTCCGCTTTATGGCAAGAAGCCATGAAGTCCGAGATGGATTCCATGTACGCCAACCAAGTTTGGACACTGGTTGATGCACCAGAAGGCGTAAAGCCTATTGGATGCAGATGGATCTTCAAGAAGAAGACCGACATGGATGGCAACGTACAAACGTACAAAGCTAGGCTTGTAGCGAAGGGGTATCGTCAACAATACGGTATTGATTATGACGAGACCTTCTCACCCGTTGCCATGATTAAATCCATTCGGATAATGCTTGCAATAGCTGCATATTTCGACTTCGAGATATGGCAGATGGACGTTAAAACCGCTTTCCTTAACGGAAACCTTTTGGAGGATGTTTATATGCAACAGCCTGACGGTTTTATCGTGCCAAGACTTGCAAACAAGGTTTGTAAGTTAAATCGATCCATTTATGGATTGAAGCAAGCATCACGGTCATGGAATCAACGTTTTGATGAGATCATAAAAGAATATGATTTCGTGCAAAACGCAGATGACCCTTGTGTATACAAGAAGGTTAGTGGGAGAGCACTTACTTTTATCGTCCTTTATGTCGACGACGTATTGCTGATAGGCAATGACATTCCCATGCTAACGTCGGTGAAAGCTTGGCTTTCATTAAAATTCTCCATGAAAGATCTGGGAGAAGCAGCCTTTATTCTTGGAATAAAGATCTACCGGGATAGATCTAGAAAGCTGCTTGGACTCTCCCAGAGTACATACATTGATAAAGTGTTGAAGCGATTCAACATGGAACAATCCAAGAGGGGATTGGTTCCAATGATACGTGGTACCTCTCTGTCTAAGGACATGTGTCCTAAGACTCAGGAAGAGAGAGACAACATGAGTCGGATACCGTTCGCCTCGGCAGTCGGATCGATCATGTATGCCATGATATGTACACGACCTGATGTCTCATATGCTTTGAGCATGTGTAGTCGCTATCAGGCCGATCCAGGTGAAGGTCACTGGATAGCAGTTAAGAATATCCTTAAATATCTTAAACGAACTAAGGATGCTTTCTTAATTTATGGAGGTGGAGAACTTGCGGTATCTGGGTATACCGATGCAAGTTTCCAAACCGACAAGGATGACTACAGGTCACAATCCGGGTACATTTTTTGTTTGAATAACGGAGCAGTGAGCTGGAAATCTTCCAAGCAAGATACTGTTGCCGATTCAACAACAGAAGCGGAGTACATCGCTGCATCTGAAGCAGCAAAGGAGGCAGTTTGGATCCGAAAGTTCCTAATCGGATTAGGAGTAGTTCCGTTAGCAGCAGAGCCCGTTCCATTGTATTGTGACAATAACGGGGCTATAGCACAGGCTAAGGAACCAAGGTCTCATCAACGGTCCAAGCATGTTCTTCGACGTTACCATCTGATTCGGGAGATTATACATCGTGGCGATGTAAAAGTCGAGAAGGTCACATCAGATGATAACATTGCAGACCCGCTGACGAAGGCTGTCATTCAGCAAGTTTTTGAACGACACATACATAGTTCGGGTATTAGATGCTTGAGTGACTGGCTATAGGCCAAGTGGGAGATTGTTAGACATTATGTCCCATAGCGTCACTGTTTGTAAATGATATTGTATTATTGTACAAAATTAACTATGTGATAATGAAATTGCCTTTTGCCGTTTTGTAATTTTTTTTACTTTGATATATAAATGGCGAAAGTCCATATGATTAGTACTGGATTGAGATGATATGAGACAGTATCAATCCATAAAGGTTTAATCATTAAATATCCCTAGTCGTAGTATTATCGAGACTGGACATCGATAATGCGGAATAGGCTAGTATTGCGCTTGTGCACGTTGTGAGGGCACAACGGCATAGTTCTCATATATTTAAGTATTGGATACTTATGCAAGTGCGATAGGAGGTTGTGTTTTACCGATGGTACGGAAAACAGCTTCGCTCTGGATAGACCCCGCGGAATCCCATTGGTAGTATGTCTATGTGTCTATGGGAGGCCGCATCAGGGTAGGTGTATATGGTCTTAACCTGAGACTTACATCGCTAGTACTTGCGACAATCGGTAAACTTTGGTTTTGGTGGTTGGGGACCTTAACCGGTTCTGTGTACACCTCTTCTGGGTTTATCGAGAAGCGTAGTGTACTGGATGTGATGTCAAGATGGAAGTATCGCTTCAGACATATGGAGGTGATGATCACGCAGGGCACAGAACTAGTACTCTATAAAAGGTTGCAACCGTCGGGACAATATGACCAGGTCAGGATTGTCCGATTTAAAGAGACTAGTTGCTTGATGTCCGATATATGTTTCGTACGGGGCAGACACATCTCCAGCCCTAGGCCTAGCATGTGATCATCCGATACTGGATCGATGTACGCAATACTACGGTATACTACGCTTGATATAGATCTTATATTCCTATAAGAATATTTCTGGAGAATTGGGTAGGCATGGCGCTTTGCTAGAAGCCAACCTTGTCTTGTGAATCGGTAAAGACGTAGTACGAGGTACGTACGTGTTCGGATTATCCGACGACCGTATTTACTGCCAAAATATCCGGAGGTCTCTTGGGTCGCTTCCCGAAGATTCACCTATGATATTTGATTCGAATTTAATTAATCTTGGATTAATTACGGAGAAACTTTATCTTGGATAAAGTGCCTTATTTAGAGAGAGAGAACGATTAATTTGGAATTAATCAGTAAGATTATTATATTCGATATAATAATTGAAATTCGATTTCGACGCGAAATTAAAATTAGATTTTAATTCGGGCATACGAGTTAATTTAGAAATAATTCGTTAGCGACGTAAATAATAATTTCGCTAGGCGCGATTATTTATTTAAATTCGATTTAATTAACGTCGCGACGCAAGTTCGGTATTTCGGAAATATCGAACCCGAACGCGTGAGTGGACGTGGGCCCACTTTCATTTGGAAACGTGTGGGGCCCACATGACACTTGTCATTATATGCATTATTTTATTGATAAGGCATTGCATGTTAATAGTGTACAAAACACTCTAAGGCATTGCATGGTGATAGTGTGCATTACACTCAAAGGTTTGCATGGAGTTTGAGTGTTTGACACTCTAAGCCATTGCATGGTTTATGTCATAGATTTTTATTAATTTAATAAATTATAACATAAATATAAATTGATTTTTGGTAAAACAAATATCAATTAAGACTTTACACAAAAATCTCTCTTCTCTCTCAAATTGCCGAGAACTCCATTGACAAGGGCAAGGAAGATTTGATCTTCTATTTCTCCATTTTTGCTAGCACAAGCAAGGGATCAAAAGAGGTGATAGGGAAACCATCAAAGAGCTTGGAATACAAAAGCTTGGAGCTTCAAGTCTTCTTCCTCCTCTTGGCCGAATCTTCCAAACTTGGAGCTTCTACCATTTGATCATCTTCTTCATCACAAGATATTGTAAGTATGATTCATTCCGCCATACTTCATGTTTATATATATTCTTTATAGTATTTCACATGCTTAATCTTTGTTTGGGACATATTATAGAAACCAACACAAGGCCTGAATAAAACTTTCCAAACTAAAGTTTATTTAACCAATGTATGCTAGAGTTAGAAAATGATTTGGTGTCTTCTTCACTCAGTAAATGGTAATAGCCAAAAGGAAAAAGCTTGAAGACATCTAGATAAATCATTTACTCGAAGCTTACCTAAAGGAATATGTAAAGTGTTGTCGACTAATTTGGAGGATCTATTGTTTATTCCTGTCACCAAGGCAATAAGATCATAAGAGGTCAGGGTATTTAAGAGAGTTCGCTCCACCCTCCCTCTGGGGAATTTTCAAAGGAGGAATCCATTTGACAGTTATTACTTAAACTTGCTAAAATCCTCAATAATAGTTTAAGTCTAAAATTTGTCTCCCATTGTAAAGTATAGACCCAAAGGGCTTAAACCGTATTAGCAGGACTAGGCTTTACCAGACTCACCAATACAAATTTGTCCCTAAATTGTACTATTGACAATGGTTTGACTTTTCTGAGTCATAAGACGGAACGACCCTTAGGCGTGGTCTGATAACTTAGTGGCAAAGATTTGGTGTCCACAAGGACTAGCATAAGCTATGGCATGTTTGATTTGTTGGATAATATGACCCATAGCGTCACTATTTGCACAGAACATTGTGTTGCTGTAGCAAAATTAACTATGTAACAAGGAAATTGCACTCTCATCATTTGTGATTAGATCACCTTAGATATATAAATGAAGAGAGGTCCCTATGATTAGTTCCTGGATTGAGATGTATGAGACAGTATCAGTCCACGAAGGATTAATCATTAAATATCCCTAGCCGTAGTATTATCGAGACTGGACATCGATAATGCGGAATAGGCCTAGTATTGCACTTGTATGCGTTGTGAGGGCACAACGGCATAGTTCTCATATATATATAAGTGTTGGATACTTATGCAAGTGCGAAGGTGGTAGGGAGGTTCGACCATGAGGCGGGACTCATCCGATGGAGTTTGAGCTTCGTTTTGAGACCCGAAACTGCCAAGACAGTGAGCATGGACTGTTGCAGTAAACTTACCAAGGCAGTGCGTTTTTGGGCATGATTCATCTTCAAATCGACATAACCGATCAATGTAAGTATTCCGCTATCTTCGTTGGTGTATTCACGCATGTTTTCATGTCTTGATTTGATCTTGGGACCTTAGAAAAACCAACAATGGCATCAAGAGCTAATGTTGCAAGCATGAAAAATGTAGGGCTTGTTGAGCATGATTTGAATGAATTGATTAGCTCTTGATGCCATTGTTGGTTTTTCTAAGGTCCCAAGATCAAATCAAGACATGAAAACATGCGTGAATACACCAACGAAGATAGCGGAAACTTACATTGATCTTGGGACCTTAGAAAAACCAACATGATTGCCCAACCCAATGATCAAGGAATTGTGATTTATATCATAAATTGGTTGGGAACCTACCTAGTTATCATTTTTTATAATTGTGTTGGAGATTCTAAGGGTCCCAAGGATCACAAATCAAGCATGAAACACAAGTGAATAACAAATCGAGAAAGTCGCGGAATACTTACATCGAGCGGTTGAGCGACGCTTTGACGAACAAAAATTCTATTTTGCTCACAGTGGACTGCTCACGGTAGTGTAGTGAATTCCTCACTGGTTCGGCCTTCAATCAACAAGAAACCAAGATCCAAGCTTCGTCATTTGATTCCTGGCTCATGGGTGGACTTCCCTATCACCTTCGCATTGATCCCAGAGTGTGCTAGCACTCTTGTTCTTGCCACAAAAACACATTGCTTCCCATTTTCTTCACAGTTTTGGCGAACCAGAAACCAGAAGAAAAAGCCCTCCATGGGCGTGAGTGAAGAGAGGAAAGAGAGGAGAGAATGTGTTGAATGATTTCCAAAATCAAAGACTTAAAATAATATACCAAAATTTGGTATATGTTTCATTTAATTTCTTACACATTTGAGTGTCCAACACTCAAACATCAACTCACATCATTCAAGTTGTCAAGTCACATCACTCAAAGTGACAAGTGATTTGACGCTTGATACGACTAGCGATTTGACACTTCATTTTACGTGCCGCACTCGAATTCGAAATGCGAACGCGCTCGCAAATAATCTCGGGCTTGGGATCGCTAATTCCAAATTAATGAATTTTCCGTTGCGTCGTAATTAAATGATTACGCCTAGAGAAATCACTATTCACGTTGCTAACGAATTAATTCTAAATTAATTCGTTCACCCGAATTAAAATCCAATTTCAATTCCGCATCGAAGTCCAATTTCGTTAAATATATCAAATATATTAATTTATCGATTAATTCCAAATTAATCTTTCCTCTATTTAAATGATAATTTATCCCATATAAAATATCTCTGTAATTAATCCCAGATTAATTTTCTCTCTCTTCTAATTAATCCCAGATTAATATAGAGTGCGAGTCATACGTCATCAGGGAATCTTTGGGAAGCCACCCATGAGACCCCCGGATATGTTGGCAGTAATTCGGTCGTCGGACTATCCGAACACGTAAGTACCTCGTACAACGTTTATACCGAATTACAAGACAAGGTTGGCCTCTAGCAAAGCGCCATGCCTACCCAATTCTCTGGAAATATCCTTACAGGAATAATGGATCTATATCAGGCGTAGTATACGTAGTATTGTATATTTCTGTCCAGTTTCAGATGATCACATGCGAGGCCTGGGGCTGATACAGTGTCTGCCCCGTACCAAGCATATATCAGATTACGAGCAACTAGTCTCTTAATATCGGATAATCGTGACCAAGTCATATTATCCCGAAGTTTGCAAACCTTATTAGAGAGCCAGTTCTGTATCCATGCGTGATCATCAACTCCATATGACTGGAGTGACACTTTCGTCTTGACATCACACCCAACACACTATGATTCTCAATATACCCAGCATCGGCGTTCACAGAACCTGTTAAAGCCCTAGACGACCTCAACCAAAGTTTATTGATTGTCGTAAGTATTGGCGGTGCAAGTCTCAGGTTAAGACCAAATACACCTACCCTGATTTTGGATTTCCATAGACAAATAGTCATACTACCAATGGAATTACGAGGGGGTCTTATCCAGAGCGAAGCTGTTTCCCGTACCATCAGTGAAAAACAACCTCCTATTACACTTGCATGAGTATCCTATACCCAAATTATGAGAACTATGATGTTGTGCCCTCACAACGCGCACAAGTGTAATACTAGTATTTTACGCATTCATCGATGTCCAATCTCTATAATGCTCTGACTAGGGATATTTAATGATTTATCCTTCGTGGACTGATACTGTCTCATATCATTCTCCGTCTAGGAACAAATCATAGGGACCTCTCATCATTTATATATCTAGGTGATCTAATCACAAATGATAAGAGTGCAATCTCCTTTGTCACATAGTTAATTTGTACAACAACACCATGAACTGTACAAATAGTGACGCTATGGGTCATAATTGTCCAACAAACTCCCACTTGGCCTATAATCAGTCACTCGAGTGCTTGACACCCGAACTAGGTACGGTTGGCTCAAATTGCTGAGAAAAGCTTTCGTCAGTGGATTTGCATGATTATCGTCTGATGCGATTTATACGATCATCACATCGTCACGATGTATGATCCGAACGAATCAGATGAATATCGAAATATGTATCTGGATCGTGGTGAGACCATTAATTCTTTAGCCTGTGCTCAAGCCTAGCTCAGCTGCTAACAGAATTATATCTAATCTATTAGATTTTTTATCGACCCGAAGGCTTCAATTGTTGCCTCAGCTGCAGCAATAACCCGCATTTGTTGTTTATTCGGTAACAGTATCTTGCTTGGAAGATTTCAGCTCACTGTTCCGTTACAAACTTTGTAGTACCGTTTGCAACTTTATCTTCTTATCGGTTTTAGGAAACTTGCAGTAGTGATCACAGTCACTTCAAGTTCTCCTTCTCCATACATTAAGACAATATCTTTAGATCTCTAAGATACTAACAAATGTTCTTAACTTCAATCCAGTGACTATCACTCGGATTGGCCTTTTGTGAATCCATATGCTCAAACGTATGATGTTGGTTTCTATTATATAGGTCCCAAACAAAGATTAAGCATGTGAAATACTATAAAGAATATATATTTAAACATGAAGTATGGCGGAATCATACTTACAATGCCTTGTGATGAAGTAGAAGATCAAATGGTAGAAGCTCCAAGTGGTGGAGGATTCGGCCAAGAGGAAGGAAGACTACAAGCTCCAAGCTTTGTGTATTCCTTGCTCTTTGATGGTTTCCCTATCACCTCTTTTGATCCCTTGCTTGTGCTAGCAAAAATGGAGAATGGATGATCAAATCTTCCTTTGTTCTTCCATGGAGAGTCACGGCATTTTGAGAGAGAAGAGAGAATTGTGTGATTGATTTATTTTGTTTTACCAAAAATCAATTTATATTTATGCCATAATTTATTAAATTAATAATAAATCTATGACACAAACCATGCAATGGCTTAGAGTGTCCAACACTCAAACTCCATGCAAACCAATTGAGTGAATTGTACACTATCACCATGCAATGCCATAGAGTGTTTTATACACTATCACCATGCAATGCCATAGAGTGTTTTGTACACTAACACCATGCAATGTAATGACATGTGTCATGTGGGCCCCACACGTTTCCCAATGAAAGTGGGCCCACGTCCACTCACGCGTTCGGGTTCGATATTTCCGAAATACCGAGCTTACGTCGCGACGTTAATTAAACCGAATTTAAATAAATAATTGCGCCTGGCGAAATTATTATTTACGTCGCTAACGAATTAATTTTAAACTAACTCGTTTGCCCGAATTAAAATCTAATTTTAATTTCGCGTCGAAATCGAATTTCGATTATTATATCGAATATAATAATTTTGTCGATTAATTCCAAATTAATCGTTCTCTCTCTAAACTAGGCACTTTATCCGAGATAAAGTTTCTCCGTAATTAATCCAAGATTAATTAAGTCGAATCAAATATCATAGGTGAATCTTCAGGAAGCGACCCAAGAGATCTCCGGATATTTTGGCAGTAAATCCGGTCGTCGGATAATCCGAACACGTACGTACCTCGTACTACGTCTATACCGATTCACAAGACAAGGTTGGCTTCTAGCAAAGCGCCATGCCTACCCAATTCTCCAGAAATATTCTTATAGGAATATAAGATCTGTATCAAGCGTAGTATACCGTAGTATTGCGTACATCGATCCAGTATCGGATGGTCACATGCTAGGCCTGGGGCTGGAGATGTGTCTGCCCCGTACGAAACATATATCGGACATCAAGCAACTAGTCTCTTTAAATCGGACAATCCTGACCTGGTCATATTGTCCCGACGGTTGCAACCTTTTATAGAGTACTAGTTCTGTGTCCTGCGTGATCATCGCCTCCATATGTCTGAAGCGATACTTCCATCTTGACATTACATCCAGTACACTACGATTCTCGATAAACCCAGAAGAGGTGTACACAGAACCGGTTAAGGTCCCCAACCACCAAAACCAAAGTTTACCGATTGTCGCAAGTACTAGCGATGTAAGTCTCAGGTTAAGACCATATACACCTACCTTGATGCGGCCTCCCATAGACACGTAGACATACTACCAATGGGATTCCGCGGGGTCTATCCAGAGCGAAGCTGTTTTCCGTACCATCGGTAAAACACAACCTCCTATCGCACTTGCATAAGTATCCAATACTTAAATATATGAGAACTATGCCGTTGTGCCCTCACAACGTGCACAAGCGCAATACTAGTCTATTCCGCATTATCGATGTCCGATCTCGATAATACTACGACTAGGGATATTTAATGATTAAACCTTTATGGATTGATACTGTCTCATATCATCTCAATCCGGTACTAATCATATGGACTTTCGCCATTTATATATCAAAGTAAATATCATTACAAAACGGCAAAAGGCAATTCATTATCACATAGTTAATTTTGTACAATAATACAATATCATTTACAAACAGTGACGCTATGGGACATAATGTCTAACAATCTCCCACTTGGCCTATAGCCAGTCACTCAGGCATCTAATACCCGAACTATGTATGTGTCGTTCAAAAACTTGCTGAAGAACAGCCTTCGTCAGCGGATCTGCAATGTTATCATCTGATGTGACCTTCTCGACCTTTACATCGCCACGATGTATAATCTCCCGAATCAGATGGTAACGTCGAAGAACATGCTTGGACCGTTGATGAGACCTTGGTTCCTTAGCCTGCGCTATAGCCCCGTTATTGTCACAATACAATGGAACGGGCTCAGCTGCTAACGGAACTACTCCTAATCCGATTAGGAACTTTCGGATCCAAACTGCCTCCTTTGCTGCTTCAGATGCAGCGATGTACTCCGCTTCTGTTGTTGAATCGGCAACAGTATCTTGCTTGGAAGATTTCCAGCTCACTGCTCCTCGTTATTCAAACAAAAAATGTACCCGGATTGTGACTTATAGTCATCCTTGTCGGTTTGGAAACTTGCATCGGTATACCCAGATACCTCAAGTTCTCCACCTCCATAAATTAAGAAAGCATCCTTAGTTCGTTTAAGATACTTAAGGATATTCTTAACTGCTATCCAGTGACCTTCACCTGGATCGGCCTGATAGCGACTACACATGCTTAAAGCATATGAGACATCAGGTCGTGTACATATCATGGCATACATGATCGATCCGACTGCCGAGGCGAACGGTATCCGACTCATGTTGTCTCTCTCTTCCTGAGTCTTAGGACACATGTCCTTAGACAGAGAGGTACCACTCGTACCATTGGAACCAATCCCCTCTTGGATTGTTCCATGTTGAATCTCTTCAACACTTTATCAATGTATGTACTCTGGGAGAGTCCAAGCAGCTTTCTGGATCTATCCCGGTAGATCTTTATTCCAAGAATAAAGGCTGCTTCTCCCAGATCTTTCATGGAGAATTTTAATGAAAGCCAAGCTTTCACCGACGTTAGCATGGGAATGTCATTGCCTATAAGCAATACGTCGTCGACATAAAGAACAATAAAAGTAAGTGCTCTCCCACTAACCTTCTTGTATACACAAGGGTCATCTGCGTTTTGCACGAAATCATATTCTTTTATGATCTCATCAAAACGCTGATTCCATGACCGTGATGCTTGCTTCAATCCATAAATGGATCGATTTAACTTACAAACCTTGTTTGCAAGTCTTGGCACGATAAAACCGTCAGGCTGTTGCATATAAACATCCTCCAAAAGGTTTCCGTTAAGGAAAGCGGTCTTAACGTCCATCTGCCATATCTCGAAGTCGAAATATGCAGCTATTGCAAGCATTATCCGAATGGATTTAATCATGGCAACGGGTGAGAAGGTTTCGTCATAATCAATACCGTATTGTTGACGATACCCCTTCGCTACAAGCCTAGCTTTGTACGTTTGTACGTTGCCATCCATGTCGGTCTTCTTTTTGAAGATCCATCTGCATCCAATAGGCTTTACGCCTTCTGGTGCATCAACCAGTGTCCAAACTTGGTTGGCGTACATGGAATCCATCTCGGACTTCATGGCATCTTGCCATAAAGCGGAATCGATATTTCGTATCGCTTCCTCATACGTAGCCGGCTCATTATCCTCAATAAGATTATATCTACATGAGGTGAGATCAGGAACCCATACCTCTCAGGTACTGTTCTGACTCTCTCCGACCTACGCGGTCCTTGTGTATGTGAAGTTTGTGGTACAGACTCATCCTGGACGGTCTGTTCTTGTTCCGTCGTTGATTCATTGCCAGGAACAGTATTACCACGATCTTCATCGAGTTCTACTTTCCTCCCACTTACCACTGCATTTATAAAATCCTTCTCAAGGAAAAATGCATGTAGAGCAACAAATACTTTGTTCTCTTGCGGGTGATAGAAGTAATATCCTTTGGTTTCCCTAGGATATCCTACGAAAAGGCATTTATCAGATTTGGGTTCAAGTTTGGTACCTTCCAAACGTTTAACATATGCCCAGCATCCCCAAATCTTCAGGAAAGAGAAACCTGGTTTCCTTCCTGTCCATATTTCATATGGAGTCTGTTCAACAGACTTCGACGGTACCTTATTCAAAATAAGTATAGCACTGTTTAATGCGTATCCCCAGAAGGATATTGGTAGCTCAGTGCGACTCATCATTGACCTTACCATGTCCAACAAGGTGCGGTTTCTCCGTTCGGACACACCATTTAATTGCGGTGTTCCAGGAGGAGTCCACTGTGAAAGAATACCATATTCTTTCAAGTAATCTTGAAACTCACAACTTAAGTATTCCCCACCACGGTCTGACCGTAATGTCTTAATACTCTTCCCCCTGTTTGTTTCTCCACTTCGTGTCGAAACTCTTTGAATTTCTCAAAAGTTTCCGACTTGTGTCTCATAAGATACACATAACCGTAACGAGATGCATCATCTGTAAAGGTTACGAAGTAGTGAAATCCACCTCTAGCCTGGCTAGACATGGGCCCGCATACATCAGTATGAACTAGAGCCAACAGTTCTGTGGCACGTTCACCTTTACCGCTAAAAGGTGATTTAGGCATTTTGCCTAAAAGACAAGATTCGCAGACGTCATATGAATTGGGATCAAATTCGTCCAAGTACCCACTCTTCGAGAGTGTGGATATGCGAGTCTTGTTGATGTGTCCTAGACGACAATGCCATATATAAGCTTCATCTTTTAGATTACTCCTTTTGAGCCTTTTGTTTGTCATTTTAGGAGATTCATTTATATTCAAAATATAAAGACCGTTATTTGCAACAGCTGTGCAAATTTCTGCATCATTCAGATATAAATAACACCCAGTGTTTCTGAATACAAAAGTGTAACCCTGCTGGGTTAACAAGGATACAGATATAATATTCCTAGTTAAACTAGGTACAAATAACAGTTTATAAGTTTAAGTACATGCCCTGAGGGCAGTTCTAAAACAAAAGTCCCTACGGCCAAAACAGCAACAGGTGTTCCGTTTCCGACCCGTAGATCCATCTCCCCTGACGCCAGCACCCTGCTATCATGCAGATCCTGCACATCAGTACAAATATGAGCACCACAACCAGAATCAAAAATCCAATTTTTAAAACTAGAAGTATTCATATTTATCTCAATGACAAACATACCAGAGGCGATAGCCTTGCTAGCCTTGATATCCTCCCTCTGCCCTTTGCCCATTCGGCAGTCACGTTTCCAGTGACCCCTCTTGCCGCAGTTTAGGCAGATGTCGCGAGATTTGTCCTTTGGCTTCCTAGAAGCCACTGTCAACTTGCCTTTGCCCTCTTCTTGAAACTTTTCTTCTTCCTCGCACCTCCAATTGCCTTGGGCCCGGCCTTGGCGCATGAGAGGTCGATGCATAATGCGCCTCGCGCTTGCTCCCCTTTAGGAGTTCCTTTTCGGACTCCTTCAGTACGGACAACAACTCTCCGAGAGTGTCGTCAGTATCCATCAACTTGTAGTTGATGATGATTTGTTTCCAAGTATCGGGCAGCGATTGTAATATCATATCAATCGTCAGCTCTGCCTCCAAGACAATGCCCATATTGGCTAACTCATCAATGTCAGCGATCATTTGAGTCCCGTGGGCCTCAACTGATGCGCCGTCTGTCATCCGGGAGCGGAAGAGTTTCCTTACTAGCTCGTACCTCTTCATCCGCTTGTTAGTGCGGTGAAGATCACGCAATCTTGCCATCATGTTATAGGGATCCAAGTCCCTATTTTGGCGTCTGAAATGCTGAGTCATTGCAGCTAGCATAATTGACTGAGCTTGGTCACAATCATCACTATGAGTTCTCCATAACTCTAGCTCCAGTGGCTCAGTGGGTTTAGGCGGGAGAGGCCTCTGAATAGTATACAGTACCCTCTCAGCCCCAAGCACAATCTTGAGGTTCATTTCCCAGTCGGCAAAGTTTGTCCCTTTGAAGACATTATCGCCCATGATTATGTCGCGGATATTACCTTTGCCAATCATCTTGACGACTATAGTCCAACTATAAAGTCAACGATGTTATGGGTACAGTCAAACTGTTACAAGTAAAATAACAATATATTAGTCCAACTAAAAATATTGACGAAATAATTTTGAAAGACGTGTAAGGCTAATTATCTGAACGAAATTGCAAATTCAATAATAGCCTCCCACTATTTTCTTCAAGTCTCCAACCCTCTGTAGAGAACTCGGGAAATCGCATTTCCTAGCGGGCTAGGATCCCGTTAAATAACATACAACCCTGACTTTGGCCAATAAAAAATTGCATGCTATTTAACTTAGGTAGATCTCTATGATCAATTGGATCTCATCCAATTCCTAGATCCGGTTAGGTGGACATCCAAGTCCGAAACATACGTATAATGTCAATGTATCCGATACATTTTCCTAACCCTATCCTCCGAATCATCTAGGCCATGGCTTTGGCCAAAAAAACCTAATGATTCCAGTTAAGCGGGACCCATTGACGAGGAAAGTTTCGTAATCAATGTCATTGGACAAAAAGTGACCTTGACTTTGGCCAATAAAAATCACGATTTGGACAAGACACCGATATGCAACAAAACTCTCATGATTCAAGTACATCCTTGATTGACAAAGGTCTTGACTTTGGTCAAAAACAAACCAATGCCAATTTCGGATCTTGAACAAGAATCATTCAATGGAAGGATATTCGCTTAATATAAATTGAGGGATTTTCGCGTAATTGGCAACCAATTTATTTCTTTGTTAGGTCTCATCATCATACACCCTTAAGCATGCTTCTAAAACATCATAAAGCGCGTAAAGTAAATTAATAGTGATATGCGGATGGATATATAAACAACTTGTTCCTAGAACAAATCACTCCCTTTCTCTCTCCCCGCTAGCACTATTCTACTACTACCCAATTACATAATACAATAAGAGAAACCTCATTTACATTGAGGGGAATTAGGTGAGAAGAGAATACAAAGAGATAAAGAGATAAGGCTGGACACGCAGGTCCAATTTATAAATTCCAAATTTACAATAATTTCTAAAATTACCCTTTCCCTTCTAATATCCATCCGATATACACTATTCATTCATCACATACATATATATTCAAACAAGACATGCTTTTACAACCAATCTAATCCAATTAATTAGTCTTTGTTTAAGTGATCATCCAATGTTCAAACAACGGTTTGATTTTTGCGCGAGTCCAACTCTATTGAGAATAAGTACATAAGGTACGAATTCGCGAATTATATCGAACTACTATATTAAATCTGATTTAATACGTATTCAATACTAATTCATTCATTTAATTCCAAATTAAATGTTTACACTTTTAATGTGCTTTAAAGACTTAGATTCTAAATCTAATCTTATTGGGCCTCAAAGCCCAACTAACATCCAATGTTGAATTTAATTCAAGTCAAATGGACTTAGAATTGATTTATTAAGGCTTGGGCTTTGGTCAATGTGGGTCAAACCCAATTACCAAGCCCAAATAAGGAATCACCCTTAAGTGCCATAAAACCAATTTTAAGCCCATAAGGCCCAATTAAATTATTAAAGCCCATTAATTAAATTTTAATATTCCAAACATTAAAGTCCAATTAATTAAAGTGTAATACCAAGATTAATACATTAAATCAAATATTTCAAAAATACCCATTTAATTTATTAATCATGTATTTTGCAAAATAAATGTCCAACATTAATTTTATCAAAAATCAACTCCATTTCATGTCCTTGTTGATTCGGCCAAGGTGAGTTTTTGTGTATCGATTTGTATTTCAATCAATCGATTGAATTACTAATCTACGTCCCATAAACGTTCTAAGTCATCCAATGATCTTATACACAAAAAATATCAAACCACTCCAAGTAGTAATACATTCGGCCAAGGCATGGATTTGGGGAAAAATCATCCAATGCATTTTTCATGAAATTGATTCCATATAACATCATGTTATACACATGCAAGCATACTTATTAATCAAATTTCATAAGAACATGCTTATATCAATTTCATCATGCCATTCGGCCAAGGTGAATATATTGGGGAAAAATCATCCAATGCATTTTTCATAAAATTGATTCCATGTAATATCATATTATACACATGCAAGCATACTTATTCATCAAATTTCATAAGAACATGCTTCAATCAATTTATCACACCCATTCGGCCAAGGTAGAAATTTTGGGGAAAAATCATCCAATGCATTTTTCATAAAATTGATTTCATATAATGTCATTTAACATACATATAAGCATACTCATTCATCAAATTTCACAAGAACATGCTTCAATCAATTTTACCCAAATTTTAACCTAAAGTATTTCATGCTTAAACCTAGCTCTGATACCATTGTTGGTTTCTATTATATAGGTCCCAAACAAAGATTAAGCATGTGAAATACTATAAAGAATATATATTTAAACATGAAGTATGGCGGAATCATACTTACAATGCCTTGTGATGAAGTAGAAGATCAAATGGTAGAAGCTCCAAGTGGTGGAGGATTCGGCCAAGAGGAGGAAGAAGACTACAAGCTCCAAGCTTTGTGTATTCCTTGCTCTTTGATGGTTTCCCTATCACCTCTTTTGATCCCTTGCTTGTGCTAGCAAAAATGGAGAATAGAAGATCAAATCTTCCTTTGCTCATCCATGGAGAGTCACGGCATTTTGAGAGAGAAGAGAGAATTGTGTGATTGATTTATTTTGTTTTACCAAAAATCAATTTATATTTATGCCATAATTTATTAAATTAATAATAAATCTATGACACAAACCATGCAATGGCTTAGAGTGTCCAACACTCAAACTCCATGCAAACCAATTGAGTGAATTGTACACTATCACCATGCAATGCCATAGAGTGTTTTATACACTATCACCATGCAATGCCATAGAGTGTTTTGTACACTAACACCATGCAATGTAATGACATGTGTCATGTGGGCCCCACACGTTTCCCAATGAAAGTGGGCCCACGTCCACTCACGCGTTCGGGTTCGATATTTCCGAAATACCGAGCTTACGTCGCGACGTTAATTAAACCGAATTTAAATAAATAATTGCGCCGGCGAAATTATTATTTACGTCGCTAACGAATTAATTTTAAACTAACTCGTTTGCCCGAATTAAAATCTAATTTTAATTTCGCGTCGAAATCGAATTTCGATTATTATATCGAATATAATAATTTTGTCGATTAATTCCAAATTAATCGTTCTCTCTCTAAACTAGGCACTTTATCCGAGATAAAGTTTCTCCGTAATTAATCCAAGATTAATTAAGTCCGAATCAAATATCATAGGTGAATCTTCAGGAAGCGACCCAAGAGATCTCCGGATATTTTGGCAGTAAATCCGGTCGTCGGATAATCCGAACACGTACGTACCTCGTACTACGTCTATACCGATTCACAAGACAAGGTTGGCTTCTAGCAAAGCGCCATGCCTACCCAATTCTCCAGAAATATTCTTATAGGAATATAAGATCTGTATCAAGCGTAGTATACCGTAGTATTGCGTACATCGATCCAGTATCGGATGTCACATGCTAGGCCTGGGGCTGGAGATGTGTCTGCCCCGTACGAAACATATATCGGACATCAAGCAACTAGTCTCTTTAAATCGGACAATCCTGACCTGGTCATATTGTCCCGACGGTTGCAACCTTTTATAGAGTACTAGTTCTGTGTCCTGCGTGATCATCGCCTCCATATGTCTGAAGCGATACTTCCATCTTGACATTACATCCAGTACACTACGATTCTCGATAAACCCAGAAGAGGTGTACACAGAACCGGTTAAGGTCCCCAACCACCAAAACCAAAGTTTACCGATTGTCGCAAGTACTAGCGATGTAAGTCTCAGGTTAAGACCATATACACCTACCTGATGCGGCCTCCCATAGACACGTAGACATACTACCAATGGGATTCCGCGGGGTCTATCCAGAGCGAAGCTGTTTTCCGTACCATCGGTAAAACACAACCTCCTATCGCACTTGCATAAGTATCCAATACTTAAATATATGAGAACTATGCCGTTGTGCCCTCACAACGTGCACAAGCGCAATACTAGTCTATTCCGCATTATCGATGTCCGATCTCGATAATACTACGACTAGGGATATTTAATGATTAAACCTTTATGGATTGATACTGTCTCATATCATCTCAATCCGGTACTAATCATATGGACTTTCGCCATTTATATATCAAAGTAAATATCATTACAAAACGGCAAAAGGCAATTCATTATCACATAGTTAATTTTGTACAATAATACAATATCATTTACAAACAGTGACGCTATGGGACATAATGTCTAACATATGAGACACCAGTCGCATACATTTTTCAATGTACGAGTCTGGAGAATTTTCTGAAAGCCAAGCTTTCACCAACACCGATAGTTTTTTTTTTATGGGAATATCATTCTAAGAATGAACGTATTATCAGTATTTTTATAGGACAACACTGTCAGTGCGCTCCCACTACCCTCTTATATCACAAGAATCATTTCGTTTTGAATTAATCATAACTATTATGATTACATCAAAACGATAATTCAAGAATCTATGCTTGCTTCAATCCAAACAAGGATCGAATAACCCGCAAACCTTATTTGCTAGTTTTGTTACGACAAAACCGATAGGATGTTGTAAACATCCTCCGAAGGTTTCCTTTTCAGGAAAGCGATTTTTCCGTTAAGCTGACATATTTCATAAATGAAACATGCAGCGTTAGCAAGCATTATCCAAAGGATTTACCATGGCAACAGTTAAAGGTTGAATCGTAATCAGCACAATGTTGATAACGATACCTTTCCGCTAAAAGCCTAGCTTTATACGTCGGTATGTTGCCATCCATGTACGTCTTCCTTGAAGACTTATAAGTACCAATAGGCACAATTCCTTACGGTACATCAACTAGTATCCAAACATAGTTGATATACATGGAATCCATTTTGGATGACATGACACTTTGCCATCATAGGGAGTCGATACCTTGTATCACTTCCTCATACGTAGTCAGTTGGTATACCTCAAAAGATTAATATCTTTATGAGGTGAGATCAGAAACCCATACCCCAGGTTGTTTTCTGATTCTCTCCGACCTACGTGGTTCTTGTGTATTCGAAGATTATGGTATAGTTTCATCCTTGATGAACTGTATGTGTGTAGGCATTGCATTTTTACACATTAGCCCAATGATGAGTCTCGTATGGAGGCAACTACTTCTTTAGTCATGAAAGCCGCAGGAAACGGACGTTGGAAGGGTAAAGTTGGAAAATGGAATTTTTGTTGGATTTAACCTCGTTGTTTAGCTTCAGTTGCTTGTTGGACTTCCGTTTCAAAGCTTATCTTAGGCCCAAAACCCCCATAGACCACCTACCAAACCCAAACCAAACCCAAAATACCCAAACCAAACCCAAATACCAAAGTAGAACCAAGTCAAACCAAAGCCCACACCCATATAGCCTTATTCACGCCCATGGCTTCCTAGATTAGGGATATGCACATTTATCACATGCTAAAATCAAGTCAAATCCCTTCCTATTTAAAATAAATCTCATAGATCCCTTTCCTAATCAAAAGCAATCACCATCCTAAATAAGGAGATTCATTCCTTGTGAGATACAAATTAGGAGATGTCACCATCAATGAGAAATCCTTCTCCTATTCAAATTAGGAAAGTCTTCTCTCTTTGCCTATAAAAAGAGGCCTTCACCCCCCATTCAAAACCTAGCACACATACTCCCCCAAGCACGTCCCAAACACTTTCTCAAGCCTCCTTGCAAGTCCAAAACCTCCTTGAAGCCTCCTTGCACGTCCAAAACCTCCTGGAAGCCTCCATTGCCGCATCATTCATCATTCACCAACACCCTTCACGCCTAAGCCCCTTTTCACAGCCCTCCATTGCCGAGTTCTAGCCACCATTCACAGCCCTAAAACACCTTAAAATAAGCCTCAAATACAGCCCCAAAGTCGCACAAACGACCCCCCATTCACAGCTCCAATTCAGCGCCCAAAACAGTCCCGAAACACCCCTCACTGCACCTTGAACTGCACAGTTTCGTCCCCTGTTCTGGTCAGTTCTTGTTGCGTCTTTAACCCATAAAACAGTCCTAAAATCACCTAAACACCATCGCAAAAACCTCCATAAAGTTTCCCTAAAAAATCCCCACAAACGCACCTCCCTAAGCCTTCAAAATCACCCAAAACAGTCCGCTAAACCATCAAGACAGTGACCTGAAACGTAGCAGCGAAACAGCAGCGAAACGGACTTAAAACAGCAGCCCGAACAACAAAACAGCGGGGAAAGATGTTGAGTTGGTGAAACAAAAGAGTTGCGGATCATTCACCCTTCCAACGGACGTGTAACGCCCTTTCATTAGACGACAAAAGAGGTTAGACCTGAGGGCACCCTTTTTACTTATCTTCTTTATTTTTGTTTTATTTATTTTGATATATAATTGCATGAGAGTCGTTTGAAGCATGATGTGATTGTTGGATGAGCGGGATATGTGTTCCCTTTTGTGGTATATCGGATGGAAACCCGGACGTAAATTCCATAGCCGATTCCGAATGGACGGTAGTATGGTCTGCACTCGGGATACAATGCCACGTACCACTTAAGACACATGCATCTCGTCTCATCCTAACTTGTATTTGAGCATGTTATAGTCTTTAGGTTATTTGTTTATTATTTAAAGCATGGTTTAATTTAGTTTGTTATTTATTTGTTAAAGCATGTTTAGGTTGTCCATTATGCATGTTCTTAGTTTATGATGCGTTTGGGTAATGATTTATACATGTTGATTTAATGGTTCAATATGCTTGTTGCGTTACATTGCGTGAAATTATTTGGATGAAAGCATGTTAGATCTAAGTACCCTTGAGCATGAATGATGAATAGATTCGGTTAGTTTATTGCACAAATTATATCATCACAAGTGACATAAGTAAGGGACCATTCCGAACCCAACGGTTTGAGGTCTTCCCTTGCGAGGGGTGAGTGCGACCTTAAATATTTGTCCCGGTTCACACCGGGTGGCGACTCCATGTTATTTCGTACTTCCCAGCTAGGCCGCGAGCCTAGAACAGCGTCGCCAGATTTCTGTTGTCTACAGTCTGGCGACTCCACTGGGGATATTAGAGAATTGGCCTCGAAATAATGTCTTGTGATGTTTATGATTTGTGCTTTAGTTAATCGTTTCTATAGTAGGTTGAAAGGTGTGTAATCAAAGGCTTTGTTAGAGCTAGGTGATGGTTGGGTGTCTTCCTTCACTCAATACCTTTTCATAAGGAAAAGCTGTGAAGACACCGAGATAATCATTACTTGTAGCTCGTTGTGACAGACTAGTTTGGAGGACTCGTTGTTTATTCCTGACACCAAGCGATAAGAGCCTAAGGGGCTTGGGTACTTAAGAGAGCCTCGCTCCACCCTCCCTCTGGGGAATCTACAACGGGAAATCCATTCGACAGTTAGTCACACACCGTAACTCGTTGGCACGTACCGTAAGGTATAAAAAAGGTGCGCTCACTTGGTCGCTTGAACCCTTGAGTGGGGAGTCCTAGTTGTGGGCAATCCTTCGTCAATGAGAGCCTTTGTCCGTAATCCCGAAAACCCACATGTGAACCTTAGTCGTAGAACTAGTAGAAATCATTTCTTTATGTTTATGTTTTGGACCATTGTCATTTGGATTCAGTTGGACTTGTTGTCATGAAGTATGGGCTTGTTGGGCCATTTAAACTGGGACGAGTCTGTGCTTTATGGCAATCGGGCCAAAAGTTTCCAAAATGTTGATGGGCCAACTAGTGTAAAATTCTTATGACTTATATATCCCATACATCGCACACATCTCATGCATCTCATGCATACATGCATCATATTAACCCTCGTGTCTTAAAAGCCATCATAGATATCCGTTGGGTTAGGAAAAATAAGACTTGTCGAAGAAGAGTTTAACAAACATGGATATCGAGGAAAGGAAACCGAGGAACAGAGAACTTTACTACAATGATAGAAAGACCATTGGGGGCCTTCAAAAAGAAAAAAAAAAGAAAAAAAAAAAAAAGAAAAAAAAAAGAAGAAAAAAATTGTTGTTTGTTTTTAGTCTTTGATAGTTAGACATAAGTCCGATGATGAAATTGATTGCTTTAAGGTGAAACCTTAGAAACGATAAACTCTTGATGTACTTTTATCTGATACTTTGATTGATTGATCTATGATAGACTCGTAAGCACTTCACTATAGGTTCTTAGCGGTGAAAACCTGAGTAGTTGGCAAGGTGACTAGTTGAAGAAATTGTAGGTTGGTGAATGACCGTTTGCTTAGATGTCTATCTTGATTTGCTTATGTTATGATGTGTGGTATGGTTGAAAATGAAAGAAAAGTCTCTAAAGAAAAGAATTAAACCACCTATAACCAATAAGCGTGAAGCTACCCATGGGCAAGTATTAGGACCACCATGAGGAGAAATGCTACCTTAAAGGGTAGGTGTGTTGAAAAAAAAATAAAGAGAAAAAAAAAAGAGAAAAAAGAAGTTCAAAATGAAAAGAAAAAAAAGAAAGAGATAAAAGAGAAAGAAAACCATACCACATTGAGCACAGAAAAGCAACTGCAGGCATAATTGAGACATCTAGGTTGGTTTGACCCATCGATCCCGATTATTGACGAAATCATTGAGTTAGCTTACTTGGGGATGAATCTGCAAAGGAACCTTTGCACACACACACTTTGAGTATGGCATAGATCATTTATTCAAAGACTTGGATTTGAGTTGCATTGAGTGTTTTGAAGGTTCTCTGGTTTCATTACTGAGCATTCTTTGAGGACAATGATATGTATAACTATTGGACTATTTCGTAGAATGTGATATAGCATGATGATATGGAAGGCCCCACCATGTGGTTCATCTTGATCAAGTACAAAACAGCAAAGAGCAGAAAGCTAAATCAAGATTGGGGGCGACCAGTCTACTACATCGTGAATCAGGGACATAACAAGATATTGGGTCATGAGACTGGAGAGAAGACTTAGCAATCACCTGGAGAACTGGCGGAAGACTTAACCCAACGGAATAGCAAATTCATTCATGCATGCATGCATACACGTAACATATTTTGCATTCTTTTTTGTGTTTGTTTTTTATTCACAGGTTTCAAAGAAGAAAAAGAGAAAGCGGCAAAGACAAGTAAACCATAATCAGCAACATATGAGTAATAGTTTTGGGGATAAGTCTCAGGGTCGAGGCCCATATCAGCAATTTCGGGAATGAATCCCAGGGTTGAGGCCCACGTCAGTATCAGTCTGGGGGCGAGCCCACATCAGTATCAACTCAAGGCTGAGGCCCACATCATCAGAATTTTGGAATGAATCCCAGGGCTGAGGCCCACATCGTCAGATTTTGCAATGAATCCCAGGGCTGAGGCCCATCGTCAGAATTTGGAATGAATCCCAGGGCCGAGGCCCACGTCTTTAGAATTTGGAATGAATCCCAGGGCCGAGGCCCACGTCTTCAGAATTTGGAATGAATCCCAGGGCCGAGGCCCATGTCGTCAGAATTTGGAATGAATCTCAGGGCCGAGGCCTACATCAGCATCAGTTTAGGGCGAGGCCCACATCAACATCAGTTTGGGGCGAGGACCGTATTAGCATCAATATCAGTCTTTCCGGGTAAGGCACTCTGGGGGCGAGGCCCATATCTTTATCAGTATCAGCATTACCAGGTATGGCATTCTGGGGGCGAGGCCCATTTTACATCAGATCAGTTCTGCCAGATATAGCACTCTGGGGGGAGAGGCCCACATTACATCATATCAATTTAGTCCAGGAATGGACACCCCAAGAATGGCACACCAGGAATGGACAGCTCAAGAATGAGCACGCCGGGAATGGCACTCCGAGAATGGATCAGAGTTCTAGAATGAACAAGCCAGGAATGGTAATCCGAGAATGGATCAGAGTTCGAGAATGAACAAGCCGGGAATGGTAATCCGAGAATGGATCAGAGTTCGAGAATGAACAAAGCCGAGAATGGCACTCCGAGAATGGATCACAGTTAGAGAATAAACAATCCGAGAATAGCACTCCGAGAAAGTAGCACAGTTCGAGAATGAACAAGCCGAGAATGGCACTCTGAGAATGGAGCACAGTTCGAGAATGAACAAGACGAGAATGGCACTCCGAGAATAGAGCACAGCTCAAGGATGAGCACGTCGAGAATGGCAGGCCGGGAATGGCACTCCGAGAATGGAGATATAGTCCGGGAATGGACAGCTCAAGAATGAGCACGCCGAGGATGGCACGCCGGGAATGGCACTCCGAGAATGGACACGCCGAGAATGACACGCCGGTATGGCACTCTGGGGGCGAGACCCACATCATTATCAGCATCAGTTTTTTTTTTCGGGAATGGCACTTCGGGTATGGAGACATCAGTATCAGATCAGCCAAGTACGGCACTCCGGGTATGGAGACATCAGTATCAGATCAGCCAGGTACGGCACTCCGGGTATTGAGATATCAGTTTTGCCAGGTACGGCACTCCAGGTATGGAGATATCACAAATTGCGACACCCTAGGTACGGGGTTAGCATTCAGACATTTGTGGCTCTCTAGGTACGGAGACGTCACCGCGACACCCTAGGTACGGGGTTAGCATTCAAACATTTGTGGCTCTCTAGGTACGGAGACGTCACCACGACACCCTAGGTACCGGGTTAGCACTCAGACATTTATGGCTCTCTAGGTACGGAGACGTCACCGCGACACCCTAGGTACGGGGTTAGCACTCAGACATTTGTGGCTCTCTAGGTACGGAGACGTCACCGCGACACCCTAGGTACGGGGTTAGCATTCAGACATTTGTGGCACTCTAGGTACGGAGGCGTCACTGCGAAACCCTAGGTACGGGGTTAGCATTCAGACATTTGTGGCTCTCTAGGTACGGAGACGTCACCGCGACACCCTATGTACGGGGTTAGCATTCAAACATTTGTGGCTCTCTCGATATGGAGACGTCACTGCGACACCCTAGGTATGGGGTTAGCATTCAGACCACAGCGACGCCCTAGGTATGAGGTTAGCACGCCAGGTACGGCATGTGGACTATTCAAGCATTTGTGGCTCTCTAGGTACGGAGACGTCACTGCGACACCCTAGGTACGGGGTTAGCATTCAGACCACAGTGACGCCCTAGGTACGGGGTTAGCACGCCAGGTACGACATGTGGACTATTCAGACATTTGTGGCTCTCTAGGTACGGAGACGTCACTGCGACACCCTTGGTACGGGGTTAGCATTCAGACATTTGTGGCTCTCTAGGTATTGAGACGTCACCGCGACACCCTAGGTACGGGGTTAGCATTCAGACCACAGTGATGCCCTAGGTACGGGGTTAGCACGCCAGGTACGACATGTGGACTATTCTGACATTTCTGGCTCTCTAGGTACGGAGACGTCACTGCGACACCCTAGGTACGGGGTTAGCATTCAGACATTTGTGGCTCTCTAGGTATTGAGACGTCACCGCGACACCCTAGGTACGGGGTTAGCATTCAGACGACAGTGACACCCTAGGTACGGGGTTAGCACGCCAGGTACGGCATGTGGACTATTCAGACATTTGTGGCTCTCTAGGTACGGAGACGTCACTGCGACACCCTAGGTACGGGGTTAGCATCCAGACAACCAACATCATCACTGCGGCACTCTAGGTACGGAGACGCAACCGCGACGCCCTAGGTACGGGGTTTAGCATTATCAATTCAGCACAGCAGGCAGACCAGGTGACAGCTGGCGAGCCAGGTAAGTAAAAATTCATTGCACGTACTTTGATAGAATTGTCATTGTCACACACTGCACAAGTCCCATCAAAGTGGGGGCGACTGTAGGCATTGCATTTTTACACATTAGCCCAATGATGAGTCTCGTATGGAGGCAACTACTTCTTTAGTCATGAAAGCCGCGGGAAACGGACGTTGGAAGGGTAAAGTTGGAAAATGGAATTTTTGTTGGATTTAACCTCGTTGTTTAGCTTCAGTTGCTTGTTGGACTTCCGTTTCAAAGCTTATCTTAGGCCCAAAACCCCCCATAGACCACCTACCAAACCCAAACCAAACCAAAAATACCCAAACCAAACCCAAATACCCAAGTCAAACCAAGTCAAACCAAAGCCCACGCCCATATAGCCTTATTCACGCCCATGGCTTCCTAGATTAGGGATATGCACATTTATCACATGCTAAAATCAAGTCAAATCCCTTCCTATTTAAAATAAATCTCATAGATCCCTTTCCTAATCAAAAGCAATCACCATCCTAAATAAGGAGATTCATTCCTTGTGAGATACAAATTAGGAGATGTCACCATCAATGAGAAATCCTTCTCCTATTCAAATTAGGAAAGTCTTCTCTCTTTGCCTATAAAAAGAGGCCTTCACCCCCCATTCAAAACCTAGCACACATACTCCCCCAAGCACGTCCCAAACACTTTCTCAAGCCTCCTTGCAAGTCCAAAACCTCCTTGAAGCCTCCTTGCACGTCCAAAACCTCCTTGAAGCCTCCATTGCCGCATCATTCATTATTCACCAACACCCTTCACGCCTAAGCCCCTTTTCACAGCCCTCCATTGCCGAGTTATAGCCACCATTCACAGCCCTAAAACACCTTAAAATAAGCCTCAAATACAGCCCCAAAGTCGCACAAAAGACCCCCCATTCACAGCTCCAATTCAGCGCCCAAAACAGTCCCGAAACAACCCTCACTGCACCTTGAACTGCACAGTTTCGTCCCCTGTTCTGGTCAGTTCTTGTTGCGTCTTTAACCCGTAAAACAGTCCTAAAATCACCTAAACACCATCCCAAAAACCTCCATAAAGTTTCCCTAAAAAATCCCCACAAACGCACCTCCCTAAGCCTTCAAAATCACCCAAAACAGTCCGCTAAACCATCAAGACAGTGACCTGAAACGTAGCAGCGAAACAGTAGCGAAACGGACTTAAAACAGCAGCCCGAACAACAAAACAGCGAGGAAAGATGTTGAGTTGGTGAACCAAAAGAGTTGCGGATCATTCACCCTTCCAACGGACGTGTAACGCCCTTTCATTAGACGACAAAAGAGGTTAGACCTGAGGGCACCCTTTTTACTTATCTTCATTATTTTTGTTTTATTTATTTTGATATATAATTGCATGAGAGTCATTTGAAGCATGATGTGATTGTTGGATGAGCGGGATATGTGTTCCCTTTTGTGGTATATCGGATGGAAACCAGGACGTAAATTCCATAGCCGATTCCGAATGGACGGTAGTATGGTCTGCACTCGGGATACAATGCCACGTACCACTTAAGACACATGTATCTCGTCTCATCCTAACTTGTATTTGAGCATGTTATAGTCTTTAGGTTATTTGTTTATTATTTAAAGCATGGTTTAATTTAGTTTGTTATTTATTTGTTAAAGCATGTTTAGGTTGTCCATTATGCATGTTCTTAGTTTATGATGCGTTTGGGTAATGATTTATACATGTTGATTTAATGGTTCAATATGCTTGTTGCGTTACATTGCGTGAAATTATTTGGATGAAAGCATGTTAGATCTAAGTACCCTTGAGCATGAATGATGAATAGATTCGGTTAGTTTATTGCACAAATTATATCATCACAAGTGACATAAGTAAGGGACCATTCCGAACCCAACGGTTTGAGGTCTTCCCTTGCGAGGGGTGAGTGCGGCCTTAAATCTTTGTCCCGGTTCACACCGGGTGGCGACTCCATGTTATTTCGTACTTCCCAACTAGGTCGCGAGCCTAGAACAGCGTCGCCGGATTTCTGTTGTCTACAATGTGTTCAATTAAGGATTCAGTGCCTGGAATAGTATTACTCTGATTCTCATGGAGTTTTACAATCCTCCCACTTACCACTGCATATCGGTATTCCTCTTAGGAAAACCACATGGTGAGCAACAATCTAATTATTCTCTCATGAGTTGTATAAGTACAATACTTATGGTATCCCTAGGATAGCCTACAATTGGCACTTATCCAATTTGGGTTTTAGTTTGGTATCATCCAAACATATGCCTAGCATTCCAAATTTTACAGGAATGAGAAACCCAGTTTCTTTCCCGTTCATATCTAATATGTAATTCTGTCTAACAGATTTTAATGGAACCTTATTCTAAATAAGTTCTTGTACTGTTAATGCTTATCCGTTGAAGGAAATGGTTGCTCAGAGCGACTCGTGATTAACCTTATCATGTCCAACAAAATTCGGTTACTCTGTTCCGGGAGGAGTCATCATTTGAAAGAATACTATACTCTTCCAAGTATATGAGAAAATTATTGCTTAAGTATTTTCCATTACGGTCTTACAGTGACGGTATAATATTATAGCCGATCTGTTTGTCTATTTCGTGTCGAAACTTTAAAAGTTTCTTATTTGTGTACTTCAAAAGAAACACATAACCATAACACGATGCCACATCCGTATAGGTCAGGAAATATTCATATCCACATCTAGCCTAGCTAGACATGGGCCCACTTGCTTCACTATGAACTAGGGCTAACAGATAGGGGGCTTTTACACTTTTACCAAGTAAATGTGTTTTAGGCACTTTGCCTAATAAACTAGATTCGTAGACTTTATTTGATTGGGATCAAATCAGTCCTGGTACCCGCTCTTCAAAAGTACGGATATACGAGTCTTGTTTGATTGTGTCCCAGACAACAATGCCACAATTAGTTTCTTCTGATCAAATCAGTTTGAGCTATTTGTTTGTCATGTTATACCTTTGAGATTTATTTATATTCAAAATATAAATCCTGTTATTCACATCTAATGTGTTTATCTCAATATCATCTTTATATAATAAAACACTTTAGTGTTCTAGAATATAAAGGTTCACCCGCAGCGGGTCAAACACTGATATAGAGATAATGTTTCTAGTCAAACAAGTTACATTATAACAGTTTCCAAATTTAGGTACGCACTCGAGGGTAGTTCCTAAGTTGGGTTACTACGGTCAAAACAGCGACTTTCGTCCCA
The DNA here is from genome assembly GCA_019454045.1 of Zanthoxylum bungeanum. Lineage (NCBI taxonomy): Eukaryota > Viridiplantae > Streptophyta > Magnoliopsida > Sapindales > Rutaceae > Zanthoxylum > Zanthoxylum bungeanum. The sequence continues at coordinate 66,977 of SKCR01048523.1, forward strand.
TTTCCGATTCACAGAGAAATCTCAATCTGAAGTCAGTATCCTGTTCAAAATAGATTCTGAACATCAATGCATATATATATCACACTAAGTATCTAAAATCCAATTTAAATACTAGTAGTGTATATATTTATCATGTATGCTTTGTCCAAATAGCAGTCACGCTTCCGCGATCCCGTTTGCCACATTTAGGTAGACATTTTGGGATATGTCATTTATCTTCCCAGAAGATTATAATGATATTGCCTTTGCCTTTTTTTCACATTCCAGTAGCCTTTGGCCAAGCCTCGAACTTCTAGAATATCGAAGTAAGGTGCGCCTTGCGCTACTTGCCTAATTGCAAACTTTGACTTTGTCTCCTTGAGAATAGTCATTAACTCTCCAAGAGTTTACTATTGCAATATTAGTACTTCTAAAATCTTAAATAGATCTTTGAAGATCCTTGAATTTCTTTATCATACTTTAAGGATCTAATCCTTAGTTCTGATTCACAAATTAAGGAGTCTACTACGGTAAATATAATGGATTAAGCACTTAAGTTATCATCACATAAATCTTCCAAAGATTATGCTCGACTGTTTGCTTAACTCCGGGCTTAGGCCTAATATATTATTTTATCAAATAAAATAACTTATTGTTTTTTCCAGGACCATCCTGAAATTATCCCAATTTGAAAATTAAAACCATTTAAATACATTTTCCCTAGGATTATGTTTTAAATGTCAATCTTTCAATTTTATCTTGATTCTAATAGTCCAACTATTTAATCAACGATTATGGTACTATTTAGTATAATGATTACAATAGTCCAACTATTTAATCAACTATAATTTAATAGATTAAAATCAAATATATTGATTACTATAATCGAATTATAAAATCAACTATAAATGAATAGTTTGAATATAGTCCAACTATTTACTAAAACAACAATTAAATATTAGTCCAACTACCATTTAATTTATTTGACGAATGATGTTTGTTTGAGCGCGTATGGCAAGTAATTAAACGAATATTGCAAATTCAATTCTTGCCTCCCACTATTTTTCGGCGAGTCTCTAACCCTCTGTCGAGTACTCGGGAAACCGCGTTTCCTAGTGGGCTAGGATCCCGTTAAATATCACACAATCTTGACTTTGGCCAACAAATTGTATGATAATTAACTAGGTAGATCTCTAAGATCGATTGGATCTAATCCAATTCCTAGATCCGGTAGGGGGACATCCAAGTCCGAAACATATATCTTATATATCCCAATACATCCAATGTATTACCTAACCGTTTTCCTCTGAATCAACAAACTTAGTGATCCCATTTAAGGGCGACCCATTGACCATGGAAAGCTTCGTAATCAATGTCGATGGACAAAAAGTGGTCTTGACTTTGGCCAACAAACCACAACTTGGACAAGACACCAATATGGAACAAAGCTCTCGTGATTCAAACACATCCTCGACGGACAAAGGCCTTGACTTTGGCCAACAAGCCAATGCTAGTCTCGGATCTTGAGTGAGAATCACTCAATGGAATGAAAGACGTTTAATATTTGCGAGGGTTTTTCGCGTGGAAGTTGGCAACCAATTTATTATCTTTGTTAAGGTCTCATCATCATACACCCTTAAATATGGATTCTAAACACATAATAAAGCGCGTATGAAAAATAATAATGATATGTGGATGGATACTTTACAGAATGATCCTAGATCAAATCTCTCCATTTCTCTTTCCCGCTAGCACAAATATTTCTTCTACCCGTTACACTACACTTCTAAAGAAACCTCATTTACATTGAGGGGAATAGGTGAGAAGAGAATACAAAGAATATGGAGGTATAAGGCTGGACACGCAGGTCCAATTAATGAATCAAATTTATTACAACAATTTCTAAAATTGCCCCACCCATCTAATATCCATCTGATATACATTATTCATGCATCGCAACCATGTAGTCACACAAGCATGTTATCAATCAATCTAATCAAATTAATTAATCTGATAATTAGTGATCATCCAATGTTCAAACGACGTTTTTGATTTTGCGCGAGTCAAACTCGTTTTGCGAATAAGTACTTAAAGTACAAATTCTCGAATTAAATTAAACTACACAATTAAATCCAATTCAATTTGTATTTAATTCTAATTCACTATTTAATTCCAAATTAAATACTGCACTTTATTAATAAACCTTTACGACTTAAATTCCAAATTTAATCGTTACGGGTCTCAAAGCCCGTTTAACGTCCAACGTTAATTTAATTAAAGTCCAATGGGCTTTTAATTAATTTCTTAAGTCGTGGACTTTTGGTCAACTCGGGTCAAACCGAATAACCAAAATCCAATCCGGGAGTTACCCCATAAGCCTAGAAATCAATCTTGGCCCATTAGGCCCAATTAAACTTTAAAGGTCCATTAAGTCGCATTTGGGCTTTATGGAGGCGGTTTTGGGCCCAATTGGATCCAATCCAATTAGCCTTAACCCAACTTTGTACAACAAAGCCCAATAAGCCCATTTATAACATTTCAAGCCCAATTTCCAAAATTAGCGCAATTAACTAAATTACCAAAATCCAATTTTACAATTTAATTAATCAAAGTGCATTAACATAATTAATCACCCAAATCATTATTTCCAAAACATAAATTAGGCTAATTAATCATGCTCATCTACATCAATTAGTGTCCAACACAAATTAACAAAAAATCAAACCCAATCATGCTATTATGCTCTCGGCAATTTGGGGATTTTACGTCCGATTCGAATTCAATCCAATTAATTCCACAATCGACATTAAATCATATTCTCGAATGATTTCCAACACATCCAATTGTCAAAAATCAAAAATCCCAAGAAATTTTAGGGCTCTAGTATTCGGCCAACACATACAATTTGGGGAAAATGATCCAGTCAAAGTTTCTTGAAATTGATCCAATCAATCTTCAATTCAACATCAATTAAGCATACTAATCCATCCAATTTCATTAATCATGCTCAAAATCATGTTTGTCCAATTTTAAGCACTAAATAATTTTCATGCTTTTAACCAAGCTCTTGATACCATTGTTGGAGATTCTAAGCTTCCCAAGGATCACAAATCAAGCATGAAACACAAGTGAATAACAAATCGAGAAAGTCATGGAATACATACATCAAGCGGTTGAGCGACGCTTTGACGAACAAAAATTCTGTTTTGCTCACAGTGGACTGCTCACGGCAGTGCAAGAGAATTCCTCACTGGTTCGGCCTTCAATCAACAAGAAACCAAGCTCCAAGCTTCGTCATTTGATTCCCGGCTCATGGGTGGACTTCCCTATCACCTTCGCATTGATCTCGGAGTGTGCTAGCACTCTTGTTCTTGCCACAAAAATGCACTGCTTCCCATTTTCTTCACTGTTTTGGCGAACCAGAAACCAGAAGAAAAATCCCTCCATGGGCGTGAGTGAAGAGAGGAAAGAGAGGAGAGAATGTGTTGAATGATATCCAAAATCAAAGATTTAAAATGATATACCAAAATTTGGTATATGTTTCATTTAATTTCTTACACATTTGAGTGTCCAACACTCAAACATCAACTCACATCATTCAAGTTGTCAAGTCACATCACTCAAAGTGACAAGTGATTTGACGCTTGATACGACTAGCGATTTGAAGCTTGATTTGACGTGCCGCACTCGAATTCGAAATGCGAACGTGCTCGCAAATAATCTCGGGCTCGGGTTCGCTAATTCCAAATTAACGAATTTTCCGTTGCGTCGTAATTAAATGATTACGCCTAGAGAAATCACTATTCATGTTGATAACGAATTAATTCTAAATTAATTCGTTCACCCGAATTAAAATCCAATTTCAATTCCGCGTCGAAATCCAATTTCGTTAAATATATCAAATATATTAATTATCGATTAATTCCAAATTAATCGTTCTCTCTCTTTAAATGATAATTTATCCCATATAAAATATCTCTGCAATAATCCCAGATTAATTTTCTCTCTCTTCTAATTAATCCCAGATTAATATAGAGTGCGAGTCATACGTCATCAGGGAATCTTTGGGAAGCCACCAATGAGACCCCGGATATGTTGGTAGTAAATTCGGTCGTCGGACTATCCGAACACGTAAGTACCTCGTACTACGTTTATACCGAATTACAAGACAAGGTTGGCCTCTAGCAAAGCGCCATGCCTACCCAATTCTCCGGAAATATCCTTACAGGAATAAAGGATCTGTATCAGGCGTAGTATACGTAGTATTGCATATTTCTGTCCAGTTTCAGATGATCACATGCCAGGCCTGGGGCTGATACAGTGTCTGCCCCGTACGAAGCATATATCGGATTACGAGAAACTAGTCTCTTTAATATCGGATAATCGTGACCAAGTCATATTATCCCGAAGGTTGCAACCTTATTTAGAGAGCCAGTTCTGTATCCAGGCGTGATCATCAACTCCATATGACTGGAGTGACACTTCCGTCTTGACATAACACCCAACACACTACGATTCTCAATATACCCAGCATCGGCGTACACAGAACCTGTTAAAGCCCTGGACGACCTCAACCAAAGTATATTGATTGTCGCAAGTATTAGCGGTGCAAGTCTCAGGTTAAGACCAAATACATCTACCCTGATTTCGGATTTCCATAGACATATAGTCATACTACCAATGGAATTACGAGGGGGTCTTATCCAGAGCGAAGCTGTTTCCCGTACCATCGGTGAAACACAACCTCCTATTACACTTGCATGAGTATCCTATACCCAAATATATGAGAACTATGATGTTGTGCCCTCACAACGTGCACAAGTGTAATACTAGTATTTTACGCATTCATCGATGTCCAATCTCGATAATGCTCTGACTAGGGATATTTAATGATTTATCCTTCGTGGAATGATACTGTCTCATATCATTTTCCGTCTAGGAACAAATTATAGGGACCTCTCATCATTTATATATCTAGGTGATCTAATCACAAATGATAAGAGTGCAATCTCCTTTGTCACATAGTTAATTTGTACAACAACACCATGAACTATACAAATAGTGACGCTATGGGTCATAATTGTCCAACAATCTCCAACTTGGCCTATAGCCAGTCACTCAAGTGCTTGACACCAAACTATATACAGTTGGCTCAAATTGCTGAGAAAAGCTTTCGTCAGTGGATTTGCATGATTATCATATGATGCGATTTATACGATAATCACATCGTCACGATGTATGATCCGAACGAATTTTCCGTTGCGTCGTAATTAAATGATTACGCCTAGCGAAATCACTATTCACGTCGCTAACAAATTAATTCTAAATTAATTCGTTCGCCCAAATTAAAATCTAATTTTAATTCCGCGTCGAAATCCATTTTCGTTAAATATATCAAATATATTAATTTATCTATTAATTCCAAATTAATCATTCTCTCTCTTTAAATGATATTTTATCCCAGATAAAATATCTCTGCAATTAATCCCAGATTAATTTTCTCTCTCTTCAAATTAATCCCAGATTAATATAGAGTGCGAGTCATACGTCATCGATGAATCTTTGGGAAGCGACCCATGAGACCCTCAGATATGTTGGCAGTAAATTCGGTCGTCAGACTATCCGAACACGTAAGTACCTCGTACTACGTTTATACCGAATTACAAGACAAGGTTGGCCTCTAGCAAAGTGCCATGCCTACGCAATTCTCCGGAAATATCCTTACAGGAATAAAAGATCTGTATCAGGCGTATTATACGTAGTATTGCGTATTTCTGTCCAGTATCGGATGATCACATGCGAGGCTTGGGGCTGGTACTGTGTCTGCCCCATATGAAGCATATATCGGATTACGAGCAACTAGTCTCTTTAATATCGGATAATCATTACCAAGTCATATAATCTCGACGGTTGCAACCTTATTTAGAGAGCCAGTTCTGTATCTCTGCGCGAACATCAACACCCAACACACTGCGATTCTCAATATACCCAGCATCGGCGTACACAGAACCTGTTAAAGCCCTGGACGACCTCAACCAAAGTATATTGATTTTCGCAAGTATTAGCGATGCAAGTCTTAGGTTAAGACCAAATACACCTACCCTGATTTCGGATTTCCATAGACACATAGTCATACTACCAATGGAATTCCGATGGGTCTTATCCAGAGCTAAGCTGTTTCCCGTACCATCGGTGAAACACAACCTCCTATTACACTTCCGTGAGTATCCTATACCCAAATATATAAGAACTATGCCGTTGTGCCCTCACAACGCGCACAAGTGTAATACTAGTATTTTACGCATTCATCGATGTCCAATATCGATAATGCTCTGACTAGGGATACTTAATGATTTATCCTTCATGGACTGATACTGTCTCATATCATTCTCCATCCAGGAACAAATCATAGGGACCTCTCATCAGTTATATATCTAGGTGATCTAATCACAAATGATAAGAGTGCAATCTCATTTGTCACATACTTAATTTGTACAACAACACCATGATCTGTACATATAGTGACGCTATGTGTCATAATTGTCCAACAATAACGACCGGCCCTAGTCGGAGTTGTGAAATGATGATAATGGGATCCTTGCCCATCAGAAATCCATCATATTGGGATTGATGCGATTTGTTTAAAATTTTAAGATAATTGAGTGGGAGCAACTTCATAATATTAAAAGCCCATGTTATTATGAAATATTAATGAAAACATATTCCTAATTTTAACATTCTCCCTTAACATGTGGGTTAAAATATTTCACAAACATTCAAATGGCAAATAGAATATCACTCTGTTCCATCATTGATGAGCATAAGCTCAAAGGGGGCAACTACAATGACTGGTTTAGAAACCTTAAAATTGTCTTACGACAAGAAAATATTTTCTACGTTCTTGAAGGACCATTTCCCCATGAACCCGCAGAAGATGCTGACCAAAATACATTTCATGCTTGGAAGAAACACGTCGATGATGATGAGCAGACAGTTTGCATAATGCTTGGCTCTATGTCGGATGAACTTCAGAAAGCTGACGAAGATATGGATGCTCAAACCATCATCTTTCACTTGAAGGAGTTGTATGCAACTTTCGTTCATACCGTGAGATTCCAAGTGTCATGTGCCTTATTCCAAACAAAGTATAAGGAAGGATATGTTAGTAGACATGTGCTTAAGATGATTAGCCACATTGAAAAATTGCCCAACCTCGGGTTCATCATGGATCATGAGATAGGTCACGATCTAATTCTTCAGTCCTTACCAAAAGACTTCTCTAACTTTATTATGCAGTTTCATCTGTCTGACAAAGAAGCTATTTTAGCATAATTGTACAATCTGATAGGGTAAGCAGATAATAACTTGAAACCAGAGCTTAAAACCTCCTTCATGCTTACGGGTAAGGACCTGAAGCCACGAGGCCCAAAGAAAAATAAGGGCAAGGCAAAGGCTCCAGATGACCTAAAGCCCAATGGTAAGGTGGAGAAGAAAAAGGGAAATGGGAAATGTTTCTTTTATGGAAAGAAGGGTCATTGGAAGAAAGACTGCAGATCCTTGAAAGCCAAGGAAGCTAGGGAAGCCGAATAGGCCAAGAAGCCCAATGCTTTAGGTATGTTGTATATGATTGAACTATATTCTCAAAACTCTGAACCTTCTACTTGGGTGCTTGACACCGGTTGTGGGACTCACTTGTGTAACAATGTGCAGGGCCTGAGAAACAGTAGGACACTCCGTCATGGGGAGGTTGACTTACGCATGGGTAATAGAGCAAAACTGGCTGCATTGTGCATGAGGACTTATTCATTAGTTTTGCCGAATGGTTTAGTTTTAGACTTAGAAGATTGTTTTTATGTACCTTCTCTAGTAAAGAATATCATTTCAATTTCTTCTTCATGTCATAAAGGTTTTTCATGCCTAATAAGTTGTAAAGAATGTTCTATTTAATTCAATGAAATAAAATACGGAGACGATATTTTGAATAATGGTATATATGTTTTACAAACTAACAAAGAATGTTAAACCTCTAATATATACAACGTTAACTCGAATAATCTCAATGAATCACTTCTATGGCACAGTCGCTTAGGTCATATCAATGAAATAAGATGAACTAAGCTACATAAGGATGGGTATTTCAGACCCTTCAAATATGAACCTTATGGAACTTATGAGTCTTGTTTACTTGGTAAAATGACCAAATTACCCTTCAAAGGTAAATGACAGCGTGCAATGGAGACATTAGAACTCATACACTCTGATGTATGCGGACCAATGTCAGTCACCGCTAGAGGTGGATTCTCCTACTTCATTACCTTTATCGATGATCACTCGCGATATAGGTATGTGTACCTTATGCAATATAAATCTGAAGCTTTTGAGAAATTCAAATACTTCAAAGTTGAAGTAGAAAACCAGTTTATTAAAAGTATTAAGTCACTAAGGTCTGACCGAGGTGGTGAATACTTAAGTGACGCATTTCAAGATTACTTGAGAGAAAATGACTTTGTTTCCCAATGGACTCCTCCGGGAACTCCACAGCATAATAGGGTCTCCGAAAGGAGAAATCAGACATTATTAGATATGGTCCCATCAATGATACCAGACATGGATCTACCTCTTTCATTTTGGCGTATGAGTATAATCCATTATGCTTCAGCAAGACCTGATAAAGAATAGTGTCACGATGATCATGTACGCCATGCTATGTACAAGACCTGATGTCTCTTATGCTCTTAGCATAACGAGCAGGTATCAGGCAAATCCTAGTGAGAAATAATGGGCAGCTGTCAAAACAATCCTAAAGTATCTGAGAAGAACTAAGGATGTGTTCTTGACATACGGAGATTGTTCTGAGATGAAAGTCATTGGTTACTATGATGCGAGCTTTCAGGCCGATAGGGATGATAGCATATCGCAAACAGGATATGTGTTTACTATGAATGGCAGAGCTCTCAGTTGGAAAAACTCAAAGTAGTTAACTAGAGCGGACTCCACCACTGAAGCCGCGTATACTGCAGCATCTAAGGTAGCTAAAGAAGAAGTCTGGATAAAGAAGTTCATCACGAAGCTCGAAGTGCTTCCTGCGATAAAGAATGCTGTCACGATGTACTGTGACAACACATGCGCCATTGCTCAATCAAAGGAACCAAGGTCCCACCAGAAATCCAACCATGTACTCAGGCAATTTCATCTCATCAGGGAGATTGTTGAGAGAAAAGAAGTTATTATAGAGAAAATACCCACATAAGATAATCTTACAGATTCTCTGACTAAAGGGCTAACTCAACAAAAGCATGATAGACACACCCAAGAGTATGGTGTCCAGATTCATACTGGTTGGCTATAGTGCAAGTGGGAGATTATGAGGGATATGCCTTATACCAACTTGTGGATGGGCTATATGTAATGTATTTGCAATATTTTCATTAATTAATAAAATGGCAATCTTTATTATACGTGTCTTACATAAATTATATGAATCATCAAACACTGTAATAAAGCTCTTGGAGTAATAAGATGATGGCTTCCACGCCTTATGAGAATCATTACTCTCAAACGTTCCTAGTCATAGTTTTGTGAATAATCTGGGCGTTCACAAAGCGGAGAGACTAGCATGATGATATGATCCGCCCTTAAGTGGGGTAGCCGATCTCATAGGCTACTAGCGGAGATCCGTCCTCTTGGTGTATCACATGGATACATGAGTTGCTCGTGTCCATCGAACTAACCGCTGAAAGTTTTCACATGGAGTTTTTATCCCATGTGTCCGTGAGAACTTTCATGTATTGATTGTATGACTAGTCCTTAGACTTGAGGTCTTTACAATCTTATGTGTGGATCAAATGACTTTGACATTCTCCTTCCTCGGTTAGAAAGATCCGGTCATAAGGGTATGATTTGGTCATTTGTTGAAACACATGAAGTTTGTAAAGATACAACAGAGAATCGCCACTCTCTCGGATAATATTTTCTTATAAGAGTAGTATTCCAGTTCGCGGGTTGAAATGTGTGATCAGTGCTTGAGACTGTGGCCGCAAAGGAAGAATCTTGTGAGATTCTTGGGTTAGCACGATTAATGAAACTATCAACATCATACATTTGACTATATGGGTAGACACTTTCCATACCCTAGGTCAAACGGTGGGGATACAGTGAGGCGAGGGATCGTATGATATGTAAATCGCATACATAATGGGTATATATCTTTCCTTCTCATTTGGGGGCATTGGCATGTTGCTAGATGTCAACCTTGGTCATTGAAATCGAACGACCATCTGATCAGAGGATAATTTATGTTCGATTAAATTATCATGATTCATTTCATGTCCAACTTGAGGGGAACCCAAAAGTTCACACACAACAAATTCGAAATCAATGGTTAACAGTGCAAAGTACAAATTTATCAACATATATGATTGTTGTAGGAATTGTTCATAAATGGTTCAATGTGTTTAATTATTGAACAGATCATTTGTGAGGTTCCAAAGTGGCTTAGGGATTGGTGAATGATGATAGAGGCACTTTGGGAATTGGAAAAATGAATAAGAAAATAAATAAATAAATAAATAAAAATTTGGGTTTTTTATTTTATTTTATTTTATTAATATTTTTTTATTTGAATTCCAATTCGGCCCAAACTCTTATTAGGGTTTTATAATCACATTAAACCACTATATTAAGATCCAATGGCTAAGATTTAATTAGCATTTATCCCACATCGGATTCTTAATTAATTTTGTTGTCTTTGGAGCACATATATATACCCAAAGAATTCTTTACAAATTTTTACACAAAAAACCTTTAATATCTTGGGTTTATATAAGTGAGCAACTCTAAAGTTTAAGAGTAAGCCACTGATTTTGAGGATCCTTAAGTCTAATTGACTAGAGGAATCTCAAGTTAAAATTTTTGAAGTATTTGCCTAGGTTAGCACCAAGGGCAAAGTACCCGTGCACTCAAGGCGTAGTCTTGCCGTTGAGTTTTGGCTTTGGTGTGTGCACCTTTGGAGGCCACACATTTGGCTGGCTCTTTGGAACGTGGAAGAGCTTGCTGAGTTTGAGAAAAGCTTGTAGATTGGTGGGAGGACTGGAGGAGTCTTCGGTTCAAGTAAGTTTTTTTCTTTCTTTATTTTAATTAGAGTTCTTATGATAGTTAGCATATTTAGGTTTATGTTCTTTGCATGTTTTATGAGTTTTTATGCTTATAATATATAGTAACATACCTAGGCTTGTAGAATAATCAAAACAAATGGGTCTTGGGTAAAGGGATAGCGGCATCATATTTTTTAATTTTTCCGCTGCGCACTCGCGGCATCTTCCCAACAATTACCGGTTCCACAAGTGTGGAACCAGAACCGAACCGGTTAATTCCGATTCGGTTCTGGTTCCACACTTTAGTGGAACCAGAACCGTGAACCGAACCGGTTAATTCCGGTTCGGTTCCGGTTCCACACTTAAGTGGAACCGAAACCGTGAACCGAATCGGTCGGTTCCGGTTCGGTTCAAACCTGTTTTTTTTAAATTATATAAAAAATTCGAAAATAATTTAAAATAATTTAATAAATAAATAAAATTATTAAATTGAAGAGCTTGAACTTAAATTTTAAAAAACTTAAGTTGCCTACGTATCCTTCATGGGTGAGAGGAATCAAAACTCACGTCGTTCCATTACAATTTTAAGATATTTCCCCTTTGGAAATTTACAATTTTGTAATTATCAATCATCATTATCAGTTGATCCTTCAGATCCGGTTCTGCTTGCACTTGTTGTTACAGATGCATTATCGAACAAAGTCTTCAAAATCATCGAGGGCATCTTCTTGTTGTCTCAGATCAGCTCGAGTCCAATCATCCACACAAGCTGTTGCTTCTAGAGTGCTTGGATGTAATGAAGATCGTCTAGCTTCCAATATACTGCATCTCAAGTTGAAGGCTTGCTCAACCGCAACGGTGGAAATATGTGCTGCCAATATCTCTTTAGCAATAATTGATAAAACAAGATATATATTTTGATGTCAGTTCCACCATATAAGGATTTTAAAATTTTTACTAACTAAACTTTCAGTAGGAAACTCAAAATTTGTAGATAAATAATTATCTAATTCGGGGTTATTACTTGTCGTATCCCTAGCTTTTTTATTTCGTTGCAGTAACCAACAATCCCATGCGATAAGTCTTGTTTGAATTACCGGTTCGCTACTACTAGATTCACCTAATGTTACTAAGTTATATCTTACATTATAATCATTAAATAACTCAATTAAATTATTTCTTAATCTCCCTATTATTCTTGTAATATAAATTTCATTTAATATTCCTAAATAACCATAGTAAGCTTGTAAAGCACTATTCAAACCTTCTAATTTAAATCTATGATAAAAAACAGCATCAATAAGATAAAGTAAAAAAATTTCTCTAAAATAATTTAACCATTTTACCTTCATAGCAGTAATGGCTTCGAACAAAATAATATCATTAGGATCGCTACTGTCAACATGTTCATCGAGAGTACCAACAATATTCAAACTTTCAAGAAGAAATAAATGTGATGTAGGATAATAAACTCTGCTAAAAATTAAAGTAGCATCATTAAAAACTTTAAAATATCTAAATTTTTTTCACAAATATCCCATTGACTATGAAAAAGTGTGATATTTTGAACATGTTGAGAAAAAAAACTACATAATGCATCTTTGTATTGTAATGTTTGACATAAAAGAAAATAAGTTGAATTCCAACGTGTTGGAACATCTCTTGAAAATTTAATCGGTTTAATACCATTTATTTTACAAAACTTGGCTCATTCTCTCCTAACTTGAGAATATGATCAAATACAATTACGTGTCGTCTTAATAGGATCAATGAAAGGTGATAATAATTTCATACCATCTTGAACACATAAGTTAAGGACATAACATGTGCAACGAATATGGAAAAACCGCCCCCTAAATTTGGTTGACATATTTCTTTTAAATCATTGATTTATGTAGTATTTGCAGATGCATTATCAAATCCAATTGTTAAAATTTTATCTACTAAACCATATTCATCAAAAATTACCTTCATCATTCTATAAATATTTTGTGCAGTATGTTGGTCATCAAGAACTCTAAATGCAATAAGTCATTTTTGCATGGTAAATGATGCATCAATCCAATGACAAGTCACACCAATGAATGAGTGTGTTTGCCAATGGGCACTCCAAATATCCGAACATATAGAAATATGACCTTTAATCTCTTTAAATATTTCATTTAAAATAATTTTACCATATTTGTATAATTTAAAAATATGATGTTTTGGTGTGTTTCGAGTCATTCTACATGCAGCAAGATTTAAAGCATTATGCACGTAATTAGTAAAATTAAGTTTTTCACCAAAGTTTAAATAAAGATGTGTCATACAAGTTAATTTCGCAAATTCTTTTCTATTTTTTGCATCAGAATATTCAAATAAATCTACAGCACTCGTACCTCTACTAGATGATGCGTACCTGGCCATTTGAGTTTGCGTCGTATCAATTCCAAGTTCAACCGCATGATGTCTTTCTAGGTGCTTGATCATATTGCCGTATCCACCAGAAAATTTGTAGGAAACCCTACAATGGTTGCAAACTTCTCTTGAACTTTCATCGTCTTGGCGGTCTAAATGATTGAATTTTGAAAACATCCGAGGAACAGCCTTAACTTCTCTTCTCCGTGATTGTGAACCGACACTAGGGCCGCTCTCTTGGGTTGGCATATTTGACATTATGTTCTAAGATGAGCTTGCCATTTTTTTTTAAGAAATAAGTAAGAAGAATAAGAAAATTGACTAATTGAGAATGATAATAACTAATTGAGATTGAGAATAATAGAATTGTAAGAATTGAGAGAGTTGAGAAATTGGTGTGTTGAAATAATGAAAAATGACCCATATTTTAAGAATTTTAGAATCTTTTTTTATACTGAAAATGCCCCTAAATATAACCGTTTTATTACCGTTATTAGGGGTACAATATGAATTATATAATATTACAATTTTTTTGTAATGGCCAACGGCCAATTTTTTTTCTCCACTATTGCCTAAGACCATGGCTTCTTAACTGAAGGTGCCTTTTGGTGCCATGCCGTATTTGGTAATATGGAAATTGGGTTCATAGATGACTGTACCATGTGCAAAATTATAGGAGAGACTTTTTATTCCAGTAAAAATTAAGTATCTTACAGCCTTTAGACAGTTGTAAAACCAAAACATCTTTTTACTTGTGAAATCGGATTAACATCTAGTGACAGAACAACATATAATTGAACAGGAATTATTTCGAAAATTTATTAAAATGTGTCTTATAAAAATTAATGAAATGTCTAATTTTATTCGTTTAAAAAAAATAAATTCTATTGCTTCTTATAAAATTTAATTTTTATCCCCACTAAATCCATGTTCGGATATGCCAAAGATAGCATGCTACCTAAACTCTTTAATCAATGGAAATAATATTTCAAACAAATCAACTGATTTATTTGCTGTAAGAGTTTGTCAAATCAAGATGATGTTCTGTTTGTGAATTTTATTGGCGTGAATTAATATGATCAATGTTTCCCTTGAGATTCCTATTTTTTTGGTGCATTGATGTAATTTTGATGTTTCATCAAACATGTATACAAGGAACTTCAAATTAGTAAAAATATTCAAGGACAATAACCAAAATAACAGGAAAATAAATTTTTATTTTCAAGAACTGTGCCTTCAAAGCAATTACAGTTGAATATAAATAAATCAGTTGAAACAATAAATTAAGGGGAAGTTTGGTGGAGTATTTTATGAGCGTTAATCCTAATTTATATTCCAGTATTTGTTCTATAAATTATGAGTTAGTTTATACTCTCAGTCCAATACTCTACCAAACTCGGCATAAATTTATGTTTCAGTTCTTCTTCCCTGCAGTACTAATAAATTGCCGTATATTAGACGATCACAATGAAGACTAAATTAAAAGATTGAAAAAAAAAAACATATACCCTAATGCATAAGTTTGTGTTTTTCTATCAATTAATTTCGTTTTTATTTTATTAAAATAAAGAATCCCTAGTTAGAATATGAATATATATATATATATATATATATCGAAGTTAAGTGAATCCAACAGAGTGTTGAATTTGACCGGCGGCCATCTAGACACGGCAACTTAGGCTTGCGGCACCGCGTTGCCGCCACTCATTAGCCTGAGTGGGGGTTTCATTTTGGGCAGCTGCCTCTGCCTCTGCCTGCACCACCACCACATACACATTCATTAGGATCAATACTGCACTTAGAAACAATAGCAATGCGCTAGTCTTTGTGAGTCCCATTTTTTTTGTTTTCTTGTTTTTTCTTTTCTAATCAATCTCTTATGGATCAGGTGATTATATAGTTTTGGATTTGTTACTAAATGGATTAATGAAATTAATTTAATTGTTTTGTTGGGTTTAGATCCACTCATTAATTAGCAAAGGAAAAAAAATCTGTTATGATTCTGTGGATTTCCACCACTTCAGTCCATTAATTAATTTTTGGCTCTGAGTTTTTATAGGAAACAATCACACCCTCAATAGTTTTAGGTTTTTGTATTTTTCAATTTGCCTCTTTCCCAAATCATGAACACCAAGTTTATCAAATTATTGAAGAAGAACAACTAAAATTAGATAAGAAGAATAATTATGTGGTATAGCAATTGATTTTAAATGAAATATAGTGATCGAATTGTAATTTATTTATTTTTATATAGACTTCCCAAGAGATAACATGACACTTATCCTTTGCATAGATTATTTAAAACTTGTAAAATTATTGATGTCCCTTTTAATAATTTTTTTAATGTCATGAAAATATTTATTTTAACATGAATGTTCATCCATACAACTTCTAAACTCTCAATTTATGACTATTGATCTCCCCCATTGTTAGAGTGTATATCCTAAAACCTGTTATGAATGTTATGGTTTAAGGCAAAATATTTTATAATACAATTTATTATTTATTTAATAAAAAAAATTTATTTTCTACACATCATTACATCCATATTTTATGTGTATGTCCCGAGATATTATGACAAATAAATATCGTTAATCCAAAATATATTTGTGATTATGAGAGTCAATAAAATTTATATGTGTCTCAAATTAAGTTCTTGGAAAAATGTGATTATTATAAATGGGCAGTAATATATCACTCAACCAATATTATTATGTGTCGCCAAGATTGACATATGATATTAATAGAATAGATGATGAGTCTCATATCATAAGGAGACAAACAATAGATACTTTCATAAGTATAATGAAATATCAAACACAACCACAAGCGTAAGATCACATGATAATATTATCTAAGGTCATTATTTTTGTGATAATATATTAGTGTCATTATATCCTCTGACCTGAGATCACGTGATGACTTGTGCGATAGTACTATTGGTTTACTAGTATATCCTCATTCATTGATCGATTTCCAAGATGAGATATGATAGCTTTGATAATAAAAGGTAGTGATGTTTCAAGGAAACTCAAATTTATGGATACAAGTCTTTGGCCAAAGCAGTCGATATCTTAGAGATATCAAATCCACATGATCGAGTTTAAAGATGTGTCGAGTAGAAATGATTTGACCTTATCATGATCCAATACTCAATAAGAAACAAAAATATTGAAGGAATCAGATGGAATGCTCGAAGTGTATTCTAACAGGTTCATATGTTTTCCCATTTCATTCATTGACTAGGGGTCATGGCATGCTGTTAGGCGATTACTTATGGTCTGTGGGATACCATTGAGATGAAATATTAAAGATTTAATATTATCTAACTGCTACTCGATAATGAACCTTGGATGGTCATACAAATATAGTTCTCATCTACGTTACAAACTCAATGATGATTATTAAAAGTTAATAAATGATTATTTTGAAAATGAGATTTTTAATAAGATTGGGATAATCGAATATTTCGAAAATATTAATTTGATTAATAAATTCGAAATATAAAATTAGATTTAATTATTTAAATAAATATTTGATATTTATGTTAAATAAATATAATTAAATTAAATATGATTTTAATAAATTATTAATTAATATTAAGTAAGTGAATAAATAATTAATAGTTAATAAATTATTGGGTTAAAATAATATTTATTCACTTACTTAATTTTAATTTTAATTTTAATATATTAAATATTATTTTTTTCAGGTCTCGATTCGGTGAAACACGGTAGCAATGGCGGCAGTGACAGGTACGTCCGACTCAGGGCGATGCCGGCTTCATGTTGGTGGTGGTGGTGCCGGCCACCGCCCATCATAGAGGCGAGACCCAGCTGACTGACCCTTGGGTATGCGAAGGGAAAACCCTAACCGCATAAAAAAACAATAATTACTGGCACTGACGTCAGCGTCTCACTGACGTCAGCAGCCACGAAAGAAAGAATAGGTATTGCTGGCAGTGACGTCAGCAAGATACTGATGTCAGCAGCCAAGAAAAGAAAAAAATGAATGAATAATAAATAAACTATTAGTGATATTATTATAATAGTAGTAGTAAAGAAATTAGATGGAAAGTATAAGTATATATGTGTAAGAAAATAAAAATACGTATGTAGGGAATAATATATATAATTGTTGAATGTAAGTATTTCGGTAACACGCCACTTTATGTATTTGTAATAACCTGAGTTTTTCGGAACAATATTGGATGGTTTCCGAATTAAAGATAAGGATTTGGAATATGATGGTATTTGAAAATAAGATTATTTGTGTTGGAAAATAGATCGAAATATTTTATAGTGAAGTTTCATCGCGTTGGAAAATGTGTGGTTCTGAGAACCAGTTATGCGATTTCTGATTATATTGTTATATGCGTAAAACTTTCTTATTTCAGCTATAAAAATTGTAAACGAACACTGATTGGGCTGATTCTTACACCATCAAACTCATTTTTCCGAGATGAATAAATTTCATGTTGAACACTTCATGGGGGTGCGCCCAGCTACCCCCCGTCCAAAGGTGGCCGGTGGCAGCCCCAGATCGCTGCCGAATGTGAGAAAAAAAGGAGGAATGTATACGCGAGTGGGTTTCCGGATCTCGACTCGTCGCTTCATTTCAGGACCCGAGCCACCCGCCAAATCAAAGATTTTGAAGAGTACTACAAGTTGGTGGTGATGGATTTTCCGTTTCGTGCACGGTTGCACGTGAATCGAGAATAGAAAGAAATGCTGAATAGTAATATTGCGTGAACAGTAACTCTGATCGAAATTCTGTAGAATCCAGCGCGTTTGTGGGATCGTTTGGAGTCTATATATGGCTTCGAAATCTCAGTAAGGCTTACCGGTAAAAATCCGCAAATTTCAAGTTTATTGTTAAATGTTCGGATGTATCCAGTAGCTTCGAATAGTAGAGTATTGATATAAATTAAATTGTTTGAGTATTAGTATATTGAATATGAGCATTTGTAGAATCCGAGTGAAAATGGAATGAGTTTGATTGATCCGATAGAATATACAAGTTTTTGATAGAATTGGATTTTTATGTCTAATAATGTGTTTTGATTTTAATGATAATTGAGTTATATATGATTTTACGAGAATGTTTTGATAAATCCGAGTAGGTTCGGAGGGTTCGGGACCCTTCCGTAGCGTTTTTAGAAAAAAAATTTTTCGGAATATTTTCTAAGAATATGTAAATTGAGGATTTCACTAGTGGCTCGAATTAGTTTGTATTTGTATTTTAAGAATAATAGAATTGAAATCATTGAAAAATCGGACTTTATTTGGTTGTCCCGGAAAGATCCAAAATTTCTTATTAGTTAAGTCAAGAATTCTGTAAAGTTATGATATTGACGGCATTTCGCCATTTGTTTTGGCATACTTGACCAGGATTTGGAGCGTTCGCGAAGTCAGGTAAGTAACTGATGCGATGAGTGCTTGAATAATTGATTGGTGTTTTAAATATATATATATATATATATTTGAAGGGTTTAGGATAAGATGAGAATAGATAAGAGATATTCTTGAGAACAAAGTTCGAGGTTACTGTAGGCACTGGATTTTGCATATAATTCTCGATGATGAGTCTCGTACGGAGACGCTACTCTTTAGGTTGCGGAAGTCGCGGGAAACGAATATCGGAAGGGGAAATTCAGAATAAGTATGTCATCGGATTCAATTCACATGTTCACTGCTTTTGTTCGTGCTGCGTTCGTGAACACATTCGAACGTCAAGCAGATTGCAGGCGTTCGTGTAGCTTTCGAATCGGCATTCGAACGGTGTCGGTACTTATGGTTTTGTTGCTAGCCTCACGCCCACCAA